>RJWH01002792.1:0-201013 GCA_004363575.1 Solenodon paradoxus | reverse complement strand
AAAAAATCGACATTTTTTATCTGTCTATTCAGAAGTTATTTTTAGTTCTCTAGAAAAAAATCTCTAAAAACATCAGAAAAACTAGCTCTTGGGCTAGGCTTTAAATAGTGGGAACACTTAGACATGAAGTGGGGATGGGTATGAAAATTAGACTATATGTAACTACTCAGAGAAATTACATGAAAAGTGACCTGACTGAAAGAAGGATTGTTTGCCCTTGTGCCCAGAAAGGATGCATTGAGTAGGAGGGAATCCAGTATAATTTCAGTTTCAAGTTTTCACAGAAGTTATTATTAATTTTTGTGCTCCCTTGATAATAAATACGAGGACAAATACCTTTATGCAAAAGAACTTGATACATCTGGTGCAATGCACAATGCCTCATATATGACAGACCAGTATGTGGTTTGTACCATCACCTAGTAGAACTGAAAGAAACATTAGATAATGACAACTAAATGGGGCCTTAGGAGAAATTTTTTTTTCCTAAAGGAAAGGTGCAGGCAGACAAGAAGAGAGAGGAAGAAGTATTGTTTTTTAATTAGGTTGTCCTCTTGGTGGTTCCCCCCCAGCCCTGAGTTTAAATATATGTGGTCTGTGCTGTCCGGAGGCTGCTGGATTAACTGTTAAACCACCCGGTTGCTCCAGCATAAATAATTTAAGGTCCATAGTAATGTGCTTTCAGCTGCCAATAAAAGTAGCTTAAACAGTAAGGAACTCATTATTTCACGTATAAAAGATCCAGAGGTAGGGCAGCTCCAGATTTGCTCATTCAACAGCTTAAGGACTTCATGAAAGTTCTGGATTCTTGATTTTGTTCTATCCTCAGCGTTTTGGCGGGTCAATTCCAACTTCATTGTGGGGACTTCAAGCAGCAAACACATATTCATACAAGATTTTAAGGCTAAAAGAAGATGAAGGCAGGGAGAGTATATGTTTTTTTCGCCTATCCTTTTGTAAGAAAAATATTTTCCAGAATTCTCTCTGTAGATGTCCAGTCACATATTACTGACCAGAATTGAAGCACATGTTTATTCCTAAAACAATCACTGACCAAAGAGTAGAATAGCCATAATGAGGTTAGAGTAATTAAGATTCCCATGGACAGCTACTTCCAAACCTCTCCTGAATCAGGGAAATTACCCAGTATATACACAAAATTGTGGTTTTTGATGTGCTCTGGTGGCACAGTCCTCAAACAGTCCAAGGACCCTGATTGCATTGCAGCATGTGGGGAGGGGTGCATCTATGACAACTAAATAAATGAAATGTTTCTTTTGTTTCTTTTCTCCTCACCCTGCTTCTGCTGCCTGCCTTCTTTTTTTTTTTTTAGGAAAGGTGTAGGCAATAATGAAAGGGAGGGTGGGCAAGTAGTCAGGAAGAGATAGGAGGAAGATGCTTTTTATTTAGTTGTTCATCTTGGTGTCCCCTCCCCCTCCCCTGCCATCCTGGGATGCAAACCCAGTCCTTGGGATGTATGTAGACTGCACTCATTGGGAGGCGGTGAATCTAACTTGTTACTCCACCAAGGCGTGCCACCTTCATTTTCCTCCTTAAAAACAAAATGTG
Source organism: Solenodon paradoxus (assembly GCA_004363575.1). Classification (NCBI taxonomy): domain Eukaryota; kingdom Metazoa; phylum Chordata; class Mammalia; order Eulipotyphla; family Solenodontidae; genus Solenodon; species Solenodon paradoxus. Next base: position 199,444 of record RJWH01002792.1, on the reverse strand, counting down.
GTTTTGGAGTCAGAAAGAAAAGACTATGGTTATTTGGAAGGCAATCAATATCATCACATCTTTTTTGAGCAAAGGTATATACTGTATAAAATCTACACACGGTATTTTGGTAAAGCATTTTATCATGTTTTTCTATATCTGCATTTAGACATAGTATTTGTATTGCCTAGAAAACATGCACGTTAGTACCCACTTTTGGCTTCTTTATATGACTCTACCTACTCATGTTTCCGGTATCAATGCCTCTTTGAAACTTTCCTTGACATATCCTAATCTCAGTGAAATTGCTTGATTGTACTACTAAGCTCCAACTACATCAGGTTCTGGATTCTCTTTTCCATTGTAGTTCTGGTGTCTTTACAAGTTTGTGTTTTCTAATCTAAGAACACTCTTCAAGGTCATTTGTCCTGATAAATCTTACATATAGACACCTAATATTCACCACATAGTTTTGGTTAATGAATAACTGAATCATATACTTCTAATTTGGAGATGGGAAGAGATTTTAGTCAGTTATATTCTATTTAATTTTGTTACTTTCAACTAGTAGAATTTGAATGTGGTTCTGTAATTGTTCATCTTGAAAGACTTTTTTTTTCAATGAGATAAAGTGATTCCTAGAAGCATAATTTACTTCTGTGAATGTTTTCTTTAAGATTTAATGTTAGAAGAAAAGCTTTTCATATATAGTGCGTTGCTGCTTATTGAGCAAACTAGTTCTTGGCTATGGAGACTTTATCAAGAGTTAAACATTACAGAATTGTACCTAATACAAATTAGATGCTTGTTAAACTTTGTTTTATATACTAGGTATGCTGTAAATAGAACTATTCACTTTATGATTTAATTTTTTTCTTTTTTCATTTTAGCATTAATGACATTAACAGAGAACAGGACTATATCAAGACTTCTGGGGGTATTCTTGGTGAAAATGAATTAAGACCACCCTCCCAGCTACATTCTCTCTTAGAGAAGACCGAGACAGGGCTCATATCAGAAAAGAGTGGGTATTAAACCAAATTCTATAAGTTTTTGTTAATGAATCTATAGTAGACTAGTACTTTTTAATTTTTTAATTTAGATCTTGTAAGATGAAAGTATTTTTTCACAAAATAAAATTTCTAATAGCTGTAAGTTTCTTGAAATCATTAGTTCAAAATTGGTAGGGGATTTTGTTTTCAGATTGCATCATAAAAGATTTATTTCCAAGGGAAACTGTCAGATTCCTTTAACTGTGTTTTGTTGGAATTATGATTCTTTTGGTTTTGAATTAAGATATTTTAAATAGAAATAATACATGCTTGTGTAAGAAAAACCTACATTGTAGTCATATGTATAAGGTGAAAAGTTTAAGTTCCCTTTTATTCACTTCCTAGTCTTAATAACCATTGATTTAAGCACAGGTAACAATTTGGTTCCCATATTTCTAGATATTTTTCTGTACTTTCAAACATATAATTTTGTTTTTTTAAAACCAAATGGTATTATATAATGCATGTTACTCAAAAGAATGTCAGTATGTATAAATTTACCTTTTTTTAAATTAAATAATTGCAAGGTGTTTCCCTGTTGTTGGCAATTTAAATTGTCTCCAGTGTTTTTTCTGTTACAGATGCTGGTGCATGAACACCTTGTATCTGTATCCTGTGCACTTAACGTAGTTTTACTAAAAAAGAAAAAAAGGATTGCCAGAAACGGAACGAGTGTTATATGTACACATTTAAGTTTTTGTTAGGTTCTACCAAATTGTGCTCTTCGGAAGTTGTATTTTTCTTAAACTGGCGATTCTTTAATATTTTAGAGGTTAAGGTAATACATTTTGGGAATAATCTCATCACCTATCAAACAGCATAGGAGACTAGATACAGCATCTAGTTATCACTAGCACTAACAAAAGTGCAGTCCATTTATATGGAAAACTCGCAAGGGTTTTCATTGCAGATGCTGGGTACTGAATACTTCAGTCTGAGGAATGCTTCTGCTTGATGTAAAAAGAGATGTGGTTGTGCAAATTCTGGGCAATGTAGAAGTGGCTAGTTTTTGTTAGAATTATGCAGCATCTAATTTGTTGACTTAGTTCATCTCATCGTCTGTTTTCAGACCAGAAGCTTAACAGAATAGAAAGCAGGTGCCTCTGACATAGCATTGGAAATTGGTCTGTAATTTTCAATCTCTTTTATAGAAGTAAAAGAGAAAGAAGTATCTAAAACCAAACACTCAGAATCTCTGGGGCGGATTTTGAGAAAAGAGGGAAATTAATGCAGGGTACTTTGAGCAGAATCCAACTTGTTTCAAGCTTGACTTAACTTTTTTTTACATTGTAGTAACTTGTTCTACACTGTGACGTAGCTTTTGACTCCACAAAAAATAGAGAGATGTACTCAAAGCCAAAAGCTGCATAATATCCACTCAACTTATAGAGCCTTCGTGACTATTAATTTTTCCCAATTTAGTTACCCCCCTGGATGTTGTTTTAAGTTTGTTTGTGATATAGCCCCTTCTTCATTGCCTTACTCTTTTAATGCTGTGAATGGTTAAATGAAACTCACCAAAAATGAGGCTGTTTGTTTATTTAGTGTTCATATTTTTTTGATATACTCTTTAGACTCTGCACTGAAAGTATATTATGGAAGAAGAGACAATGTCAAATAATTTCTAGATTAAATTCTCATCTATTTCCTAATTTACAGAGCAGAAACTATTGTGCTTTCTGCAGAGTATAAGTGAGGTCATTTATTTGCAAGCCTTGAATGAGTTACTGTGATTTTTTTCCAACTTCGCTTTTGACATGCTTCTGTTAACTCTAAAATGATTACTTTTATATAAATATATGCTATTTGGAGAATGCTATTCTCTGAGCATTTTTAACCATAAGTATTTTTTTTTTAGAAATAAAAGTATATAAGCACAAAATAATACATTTCCTATTAGTTCCTCCTCATTTGTTTTTAAATCATTACCTCTATTTGGAATTTTACTGAGAACTGTATTCCCTATACTGATGTAAAATAAAGTGTTCTCTGACCACATGTATTTGGGATACGCTGTGTTAAATGTTTTTTGGGGTTTTTTTTACTTGCTCTATTACTCGGTTTTCAGTCTGTTATTCCTTGACACTCAAAAATGGAGCTACATGTAGTATTCATTACTTCAGGAATTTAAAATTTTTGTCCACCCATGAACACCTCATGGAATTTAGAGAAACTGATAATCATAGAATATTCATTTCTAAAGATGTGACAGTGTTTTCTTTCTTTCTTTATAAGTAATGTATTTCTCAAATATTGAATATTTATTATAGACCCGTTTAATATTATATTGCCTTCTTAAATTTAATACAAGTTTTTCAATATTATAATTTTTAAGGGAATACTGATTAACAATTCAGCAGCAATGCATATTACTTAGGAGATGAATTTGCAAATGGAAAGACTTCCCAGTGTGTTTTGAGTCTTGTTAGCTGTAAGAAGCCATTTTTTATCACTGGTTATTAGCACTGGTTATTTACTATCACTGGTGTTTTGTTCTTTGACTATCTTTAGGATATCCATATTTTTTTTACAGCACTAGCATAAGATTGAATGAGAAAATGAAACAAAAAGTGTAAGTAAAACATTAGAGACAGGATATACAAACCAGAATATTTTTAACTGTTTTGTCCTCTTTTCTTTCCTTCAATGATCTCTGATCTTCCATTTTTGGGTGCTAGGGGATTTTATGAAAGCATTTTAGGATTACCTTAATAATTGAAGTATTCGAACAGTCAATTAATTTTACTGAAAGTTTTGTGTTCATTTCTGAGATAACCTAGTTTCTTATATCTATGTACATCATTTTTCATGTTAATTTTAATTAAAACTTTTTCTCCTTTTCCTTTTGAACTTGGCAGAGTTCTGATAAAAGTAGGAAATCATATTAATGTATTTATAGTATATGACTAAAACTACCAGGGCTGTATGGTATGACCTGGTGGAGCAGCTGTTAAGTCAATTGCCTCTGAAGAACAGGGGGATCAACCAGTGTGAACAACTAAATGAAAAATAAAATGCTTTTTACTTCTCTCTCTTCCTGCCTGCTTGCCTACTACTGTCTTCATTTCTTCCTGTAGCTTTCCTTTAAAAAATAAAAATAAAAACTTCTGGTGCTATTTAAGTTATCTCATTCTCTTTATAAATAGTTTATACTTCTCAACTTTGTTAAAGAGAATAGAGAGGCTACAAATGAAAAGGAATAAACAAATCTAATGGTTAAATAATAGGAGCATTAAGTAGGCTCAGATCTTACTAAAGTGAAGACAAAATCAAAAGGCACAAAGGCTCAATGAAGAGAATTATTGGGTTGAATCAGCAATTCGCAACTAGGAAACTTGCTCTTATGGGAGGGGCATATCAGAATCTCCAAGGTAGCTCATGGATGTGATTTGAAAACACTTTCCAAAAATGCAATAAAGTTTTTTATTTATAAAATGAAAAAAAGTACTTTAGTAAACAATGAATAAAAATTTTTTTTAAATGCAGAATTTTAACTGGTGAGGAAACTTCAAAGAGAGAATGATTTCTAAAATGTGTTCTGACTGTCCAAAAGTAGGTCTCTAAAAAGGGACCTAAAAGACTTCCTTGTAGGTGTGTGAGAAGATGGGAAGAATGTTTATCAAAACATGGCATAGGTCTAAAAAACTTAAATATGATAAACAGCAGCCTGTGATTACTGACCACCAACTTGACTCTACAGGTGTGTCTGCTTTTCCCAGCCATGTTTACAGTACAGTGCACAGTATCCAACCAAAAGACATATGGGATGTGGCTGAGTATAGCTTACTCTTACATTAAAAGTAATACACCCTTATTTGTAATCCACTTATTTTTTTTACACGAGAGGTCTTTTAAGTTAAGATAGTACAGATAAGGTAGCCAGAACACATTATAAATGTCTTTATTATACAGGAAAGAAATAGAAAAGGTTTTGAGTAATAATTAGCATACTGCTTTTAACCCTATCCTTTCATCACCTTAAACAGCCGCATTATTTTGGTTTGTGTTTTGCAGTTTTTGAGACAGTGCCGTTGAATTCAGACTCTCTCTTCCAGAGGGCAGTTTCAGTTCTACATACTGCTTACTTGGACTCTGCATCTGAGCGTGGTTTTCAATATAGTCAAGTGACTTTGGTGAAAAATGACATTTTCTTAAATGAGGTGAGGTGCTTGGTACACACTGTGTCCTGTGTGTTAATTTTATTTTAATCTTAAGACCCATCAATTTTGGTGTATAAACCTAGTTATTTTTCAACTATCACTTTTCAGATAAGATCTTCAAAATAGTCACTTGAAAGGTAGTGATATAAGGAGTAGAAACAAATGTTATTAATCTTTTTGCGGGAGGAATTCAGTATGCATTTTTACAAATTAATTTGCAAGACCAGATGTTTATAATGTTTGATTGTTCTTTCTTTATACAGTACAACACTTTTTACAAAGAAAAAAAAGCAAGTAACTATACTCAGGAAGAGCTTCAAGAAACTTATGGGTTTCTTCTGTTTGAAACTGAATATCAGGTAAGGAAATTATGTTGTGGAAAATTAGTTTTGTGGTGTTAATATACAAAATAACTGTTATCATTCATCTTAATTGTTAGTATTTCAGTTCTGTAGGATTACAAGGCTAGCATTTCACCACTCTTTTTTGTTACTTCATTTGGTGGCAATATGTGTAACAGTGGAAGCTAATCAGTAAAGAGATTTGATTTATCCAACTTCATAGAGCCTCTTTAGTCTTGGGGAGACTACAAGTTTCTTAGGTATCAGTAGTGCCTCTTAATGGTATGAGTGGCTGTTTTCCATTCTGGATCATTGTTTTTTTAAGTTTTGTTGTTGCTTTTGGAGGTTTTTTCAACTTACATGGTTAATTACATGATTTAAGGAATAAGATGAACACTTTTAGCATTTTAGTTACTTGAAATTGTTTTATGCACGTCTTTCAAGATTGAGCATTCATATTGTTGTTTGTGCTTTAATCATGAGAGAAAGAAACTCCTGTGTGGTGGACATGTCTCCAAAGATATGCCTGGGTTCCTAGGTACAGTTTTAACAATACTAGAGATCTGTCATCAAACTAGAAATAATTGAAAGGTAATATTTGGTTTATGATTTTTAAAGAGCAGTAATAGATTTGCTTAACAAATATTAACATTGGCATACAACATAAGATTATGTAGTAACACCAGAAATTTATTTATTTAATCATCTTTTTCCCAATAAGGTATACTCTGGAATCATACTAAAAATGGCATTTGTTGGGGGTAAGACATTTTAGGAAAAGTTTAGTGATTCCAATTCTATAATTCAGAAATAAACCTTCAAGAGGGGATTTTATCTGTGAACTTGCTTTCTTTTTCTTTCCCCTTTTTTTTAATCAAGAAAAATGATAAAATCATGAAAGTCTTTGAACCATTAACCAAACATGATTGCCTGCATAAGCTTGTTTTGTACCATGAATACATACAGTGTACAGAATCTATGTTTATTAAAGCTTATAGGTCATAACATTTTATTGCCTCTCCCAAGAGTACGTGATTAGCAAAGTAATATCTTTTCTTTAAAGGCAAAGTTGGTGTGTCAGCGTGGACTTTGTGTTGGGAGCAGTACTGTTACCACTTTGGGTGATCCAGCAAAAGGTAAGTCTATAAGAAAAAAGAATCTTTTACAGGAGCAAGTGCGCTTTACTTGATTCCATGAGAAATACATTCAAAATCATTTTTGTTAGTGATAATCTTCAGAATTTTAAGCATAAATGACCTTTGAGTCTGAAAGTTAAGGTTTTCCAATAGGAGTCACATCATTAGAATCTTTTTTAAAGTTTGGTTGAAGTAGAAAAGATACTGAAGGTATTTTTCAGTGCCTTATTAGTACAGTCATCAGAGCTAATGAGGATGTCTTCTGAGCTGTCATAATGACCATAGGAATAGAGAATAAATAGAACTGACCAAATTTGCAACTATGTAATCTGAGGGATAAGAGAAAGAAATTAATCAAATAAAAGGTTTGAAACTTACATTGCAATGATATTATTAACAGAAAAGAGATGTAAGCTTTTGGTTTCCTCATCTGTAAAATAGATAAACCTAGGTTTGTTGTGAGGGTTTCATCAGACAATGAAAAGTACTTATTACATCAGAAGTAAGCTCTCAGTAAAAGGACACTACTGTTCATGAGTTGAATTTGAGAAATAGTGGTGACTTTCAGAAGCGTTTCTGGAAGTTACCTGCTAGTGGTTGGGAAGAGGATTAGGACTCAGGATTAGGGCTTAATTGAGGCCTCAGTGTTAACTAAAGCAAAGATATTGTCATGTGGGATAGTATAGAAAGAAAAGAGGGCAAATTGCTACTCCACCAGGGTGCGCCCAATTTGATGTTTTTTAGTATATTCACAGCATTGTGCAGCCATCAACATAATGAATTTTAGACAATTTTCATCACCCCGAAAAAGAAATAGCAGCGACTCCTCGTTCTCTCCCCAACACGCACCAGCCCAGGCACCCGCTAATGTACTTCGAACGAACTCTGGATTTGCCTGTTTCACACAATCCATCTAAATGGACTCATTGATCTTTGTTGATTTCTTATAGTTAGCTTAGTGTTTTGAGATTCATCCCTGTTGTTCCAGGTACTGATAGGTCATTCCCCTTTTTGACTGAATCATTGTATGTTTCTACCAAATTTTCTTTATCTGCTAAGTGATTGGTGAACATTTGGTTGTTTCTGTTTTCTCCCTGTTATCAATAATGCTGTTTATTTGTGTACAAGTTTATATGTGGACATGTGCTTATATTTGTCTTGGGTGTATTCCTGGGAGTAGAATTGCTGGATCATAATGCTAATTGTGTTTAAAATAAAAATTTCTAAACTTACAGTTCACTCTTAAGGACATGAAAACAATTCTTAACCCAATAACACTTTCCATAATGCTCTTTTTCTCCTTCCCTATTCTGTTTTAACTACCTGCCCTCATTCTTTTCATTATAAAAAATATTAACATGTACAAAAGTAGGGACTAGTATAACATACCCATCCCAACTAGGTTTTACATTACTCCCGTCACTTGTTTAAAAAATTTTTTTTAAGAATTGAAAACAATACAAGTAAACACCTCAGCTTACAGCACTAAAAAATAAGATTTTTCTCTATAGCTGTCCTCCCACGTCTTCTTTGTGTATAGGTCTTGTTTTTGTTTTTTGTTGTTTGAGAGGTTGGCTTCAGAAGAGTGGTAAATAGAAGCTGGATTGTTTCTAACAAATGCACATTCTTTGTTTCTTTTTTCTTTTTTTTTTTTTTTAAGGAAAGGTGCAGGCAAGCACAAAGTGAGAAGAGGAAGAAGCATTATTTTATTTTATTTAGTTGTTCATCTTAGTTGTTTTCCTCAGCCCAAGTCTTAAACCAGGGACCTTGGGGTATATGCGAACTGCCCCACAGTGGACTAAACACCACTAGGCCACAAAGGCATGCCGCATATTCTTCTTAAACACATATATTAGGGTTAGTAACAAAAAGCACAATTGTGTACATTTTCTAGTTTTTGGCTCAAACAGAAATGCATAACTCTGTATACAGTAGTAATACTTTATATTATTATACTGTTTTATAGTTTTAAAAGTTTATTGGTCTTGAAGATCTTACTTAGAGCCCTGTGATTATATAGAGTGACTCAAGCCTACCCTTCACACTTAAGATACTCTCTTCGCAGTCCCTAGGTTATTCTTAATAGTAAGTAGAAAACTTAGGACAAACCGTGGTGGAGTAACGGTTAAGTAAATCACCCTCTGAAGAATGCAAGCCACATATCCCTGTATCTGAGTCCCAGATCTGAGGGGAAAACAATCAGTGTAAACAACTAAATGGAAATGAAATAAAAGTGCTTCTTCCTCCTCTCTCTTCCTGCTTCCCTGCCTGCCTCCCTACTTGCCTTCATTCCACCTGCATCTCTCCTTTATATTAGAAGGCAGGAAGGAAGGAGGGAAGGAAGGAAGGGGCGGGGGGGACGGTGTTAAAGAGAAATATGAAGCACAGCTCTCTTCTGTCTAACCTTAGCTAGCTCTAATGTTTCCATAGCTTTAGAATATCACAAATAGTGATGTTTTAAAAGTTACAGTTTCATTTTTCAATGTTGTCTTGTGCTGGCTTGTTCAGTTAAAGGTCTGTCTGTATTTGAATTGTATATGTATAAACAGTTTTTTCAAAGTATAAATTAATCTGTTTTATACTTCTGTAGGTGTATACATTTGCAAATACTCTGACTACCTTCATGCGAGACCATGGTATCATGGGAAGGCTGGCTATGTTGTAATTTTTAATCTAATTAAGGTAAACCCAAAATGTGCTTATCATTTTTCTTAACTGAAGGTTATCAGTCTGTGATAATATTCTTTTTAGATCACTAGCCAAACAGTTTTCCACAAAGACAGCTGTCCAGATTCAGAAAACATAATTGCTATTTTACTTTCTTTTCAAGACAAGGTGAAAAGTTGTCTTCCTCTCACTCACTGCAGTGCGGCTTCTTGAACATTAAGTAACAAAACTAGTAGCTACTTGTGAAACTGGATTGCATTATTTACATGATTAATACCTAAAGGAGATAAATTCAGAGAACATTCATTGTCTAATTTAAATTGTCAAGAAATCTTTTATTTTCTTTATCTATAAAACATCTAGTCATGTTTACAACTTCATATGTTCCCTATAACTGAGTCTCAGAAATTCTTGGACATCCTTAAATAGATCAAGTGAATCACATAATCAGAATTTTCATCCAGTTAGGAAAACTGACTTATTAGATGGTTATAAATTAAACATTGCTGATTTTTTTTAAGTGTTTAACTTCGTATTTTAATATTTATCCAAGACCTGGAGGAAAGTAGCGTTGCACTGGCACAGCCTCTGCTTTTCTTCCCTTGGTCTTTCCTCTTTTACTCTGTGATAAGTGGTTCTGCTGAGGAAATTGTGCCTGTCAGCTCAGATAACAAAGATTTGGGTTTTTCTTGATATCAGATTGCCCCTCACTCTTGGTTTCTTGCTCTGAGTGGATATTGCCTTTTAGTGTTTGTCTGCTCTTGATCCTCTCACTTACTGCCCAATGGCCCACCAGCCCAATGTTTGGTAGAGAGAAGATACAGGTTGTGATTGCTCTCTGAGAGGTTCTGTTTACATTTCACTTCTTACTCTGGCCTTTGGCAGTCCTTTAGATGAAGCAGAACCTTAACAAATTATTGCTATCTGAAAACATCTGATTAGTCTTAAAATTTTCATTCTAGGGAAAAGTCAAGTTTGTGCCTGAGAATTATACTGCAAGCTATACTAGCCCATCTCCTGGCTATGATTGCCACGTGGCTACAAATACAAACAATGTTTCTCACAAGACAAGTCATTTTCGTGCCTTTGAACTGAGTCAGGTATAGTCACCTGGAATAAATAATTCCTAATAGACATTTCTGAATCTAATGTGTTAAATCTCAGGACTGGGTGGAGTGAGATAAACTTGGTATATATGGCATTCCTGTGCTATCCTTGACATACTTATTTTTCTTCTTTCAGTATTACCTCTATGAACTTTCAGGCAGCACTGTTATTGAAAGACCCAGACAAATCTGCCCTTATGTAATCGTTGCTTTTCGGTACTGGGAACCTAAGACGATGGCAGCACCCACTCATAAAAGCATGTGAGTGAACATGTGCATATTTTGTCTTAGTGGATCTGTCTCCTTTGTTGTTATAAAAAGGCTTTCTTTTCTTTTTTCCTAGACTTGAACTCAATGAAAATGGTAAGAAATTGTTTAATTAGTTCTTTTAGAGATTATTTTAAATAAATGTTTTTGTTCGTAAATAAAATAATAAATTTCTTACCCTCCTTTTTTTAAGTTCTTATCTCTCCATGGAAAGGGAAATTAATGATTCAAGGCTGTCTGCTGTGTGATATAGCACTTTGGTCCTCTCATGGTACAGTGATTCCAACACAACTGTAAGTATTGAATTTGAGCCCTTTGTGTGCCAGTGCTCGTGTAATATTTTTTTAATTTTTATTTCGCTCTCTTACCGGTTGGCATTGGTGTATATTGTAGCAATTGAATTTGGTTTTAGATGAGATTATTTCTGAATAATTATATAGACCATTGTTTTATAACCGGAGGCCTAACTGATGTGCAATCAGAATTCATTTTCTGGTGCTTTTTAAAAGGAGGGTTATTGTAATCTATAGGTAAGGTAAGGATTCTGTGAATAAATAAATGGGAAAGAGAAGGGAAAGACCTCACTTTATGTAGAGTGTGGAAAGGATAATGGAGTTAGAAAAATCACCATTTGGCAATGTGATGATAATCAATGGATGTTAAAAATAGAAGGTGAAATTTTAATGTCATTTATCTATCTCACAATATTTCCCTACCCTTATTAATAACAAAGGGAAAAATAGAGACTTTATAATAGAAAAAAATGGCAGATATCATCTTAATCAAGTAGTTAAGTTACTGTCTCCAGGAGTGAAATAAACATCATATGCTTTCTGATAAAATCAACAGAGAATGATAGCACTTCTGTGGTATTCCTGTCAACCTTATCAGAAGAAAATGGCAGACATACCCAGATGAGGACATTCTACAATATAAGTGATCTGTAGTTTTCAAAACTATCAAGTCATTAAAAGGTTTTACAAAGACCGAGAAACTATTCCAAACTAAGAGACTAAAGACTAAAGAAATATAACTCATAACTAAATGCATGTGTTAATCCTGGATTGGATTCCTAGACCAGAAAGTAATTCCTTACAAAGAACCTTAATAAGCCAGTTGTCAAAATTTGAGTAAGTTATATAGGTTAAATATTTGTACAATATTGTTGTTAGGTTCTCAGTTTTGCTAATTGTTTTGTGGTATGTATGGAAGTGTCCTTTATTGAGGACACACACAGAAGTATTTAGTGGGGAGTGAGCATCTGTACATCTACAGGTATTTCAAACTGAGTTTTAAAGAAGGAAGGTATTCAGGGGAAAGGACACAATGATCTAGACGTGGTTTATTCTTTGGCACTGCAAGGTAAGCAATCCAGTATTGACGAAAGATTTCAACTCTTATGTATCATTATTTTTAGGAAATTCTCATTCCAGTAGGCCTAATTCTTCTACACATTTGGATATTTTGGTTACACCAAAAAGACATTTTTTCAGGAAATGCGAGCATATTTGCACACCCTAGTCTATGGGGTCATGTATTTTAAAATCTATAATTTTACATACACATATTTGATCTGGAGCCTGCCCATTTAAGGACTTTTTTTTTCATTGTATTTTTGTTTGTATTTATGTAAGAAAACCAAAATTATGAAACTATAGATAGTTTCAGTGCTGCTACATTCCATAATATTGTTTTATTTTTCAGACCACATGAACTAGATTTTAAATATGTTATGAAAGTGTCATCTTTGAAGAAAAGACTACCTGAGGCTGCCTTTAGAAAACAGAATCACTTGCAGCAAAAAGGTCTGTTCATATGTAATGATGTGCTTGCTGACAATCCACTGCTTGTGCTGGGCTTCGTTTCATTTATTTTCCACTTTCTGACACACACTTCTATTTTGCCTTATGTGATGCTTATGAGTCTTCTGTGAAATCAGTAGAGCTGCTGCGTGATTTATTTCTTTGAAGGCCAACTGGAAACTGATAGGTGGTTTCATTTATTGGCAAAAATTGCAGGAACTAAGCAGAGACTTGCTTACACGTATTTGGAAACTCATAACCATTCCTTTCAGGTTGTTGTTTATAAATGAAAGAAAAAAGCAAGAGAAGAAATTTCAAATACTTTAAACAGTAACTTTTTATTGTGGAGTTTTATAACCAAGCACACTGAATACTGTTTTTGAATACATTTGTCTTTTTAACATATAAAATGAATAGGTTATAAAAAAGCATAATAGCATTTTAAAATAAGACATACACTGTTTTTCTGATATTTTTCTACAGTCTTCTGCCAAGATATGTGCATCAGTATGTATGAGGTGGAATTGTCAAACAAACAAGGGGGAAAAATAGATAAACTAACAGAATACATTAAGCGTAAGCAACTGGTAAGAATCAATTTAAAGCAATTATTTCCTTAGAGAAATTGATATCTATTAGTTGGCTGTGCCTGGATTGAATTATTTTATCTTGCTAAAATAATTTTTATTTAATATTTATTGATATACTATTGATGTATTTATTAACTAATGTTTCTTCCCTTTGTATCTGTTTACTTTTGAGTCTAATAAAACTAGACATTTTATAAACTCATCAGTTTTATACTCTTGATTTTAAGAATGATAGAACAATTTTCTCATATCCTTTTTATTTTTATTTTATGACAAGAATCGAGTAGATTCCTAGAGTTTCTGCATTAATTTAAGGAATCACTTGTAAGATGCTTCTTTGATAGTGACCTGTATCAATCTGTAGGTTTATAAGGGGGCAAAATTGTGCTTCTGCTGTTTCCATAGTGTAGAAAGTAAGACTTCACTAAGAAGTATGTAACATTATATAATAAAACCCAAATACTTCTTCTGTTAACCAGAGTTTCTCAAGGATAGGAGCAGATGCTGACTTTTAGTGAGTGACTCTTAAATATCCCAAAGAAAATGATACCAATGCAGGACAGTGACCAAATAAGTGTGAGTCCTTTGGTGACTTACCGGACTATCCCCATAGTAGAGAGCAGAAAGCAGGAAATTGAACTAAGCTTGTATGTAAGCTGTGAAGGTGACTGTTTTAGGGATGGTATCAGTTAAGGTATTTTGAGCTCATGCTACAGAAACCTCAATCAACTTAAGTAGTAAAGGGACTTAGTTGGGTTGCTTTTTAATTTTGGGAGATTAGAAAGTTCAAGAATTGCTTGCTCAGGACTCTTTCTCTTTCACCTTCACCCTCCTTTCTGTGGTTGTTTTGACCAGTCAGGGCTACATCCTTCCTTTTCACAGATATAATGAGAAGTTTTCCTGTTTTCAGATTAATTCATACCAACATTATGGGTACATAGAACTGTTGGTGTGTTTATTCATTTATTCTTTCTTGAGTGTTTGCTCTGTGCCAAAAGCAAAGATCAAAAACAGTCCTTGCCATGGGGTGGGTAATAATGGAGGAGACTAAGTCCTAGGGACTGTAATAGAGACGTGCAGGCTCACGCAACTGGTGGTTGCTGTCCACACAGTGTCGGTGTCACTGTTAAGAGTTCGCACGTAAGCGTTTGAAGTCTCTTTTTCATACTTTCATTGTTGTTGAATAATTCGTTGTTTATTATATTTGTAAGCTTTTGGCCTCTCAACTTCTCAAATGTTTGATCACTTTGTTCTTTCTAAACCAAAAATGTTTTGTATGATCATTGAATTTTATTTTTATTGTGGAACGATGAACATTGGAAAAGAACTGTTATCTTTATGAGTTAGAATGACAGCTTTTACCCCTCCTTCTTGGGGGGGGTAAATTGTAAACATTTAATTTTTAAGATTTTTTTTTTTTCCTGGAGCTCAAATGTTCACTGAAGCCTGTGAGAGAGGGAAAAGAAAACAGGATGTTTGTTTTCATGTGTATGTCCTATTGCCACAGCCCCTGTGCTGTTTTTCAGTTTTCATCGCTTAGGATGCTAGAGAAAGGATCCTTTCGTTGGGTGCTCTCTTCCAATTTTTATGTAGAATTCTGTAATTTTTATAAATATGACTTTAAGATGTTAATCATAGATCTGATTCATCTAGACTTAGTGACTAAATGGTAACAGATTGGCTATTTAGGCAGCAGTAGGAAATATTAAACATCTCAATGAAATGAAGTGTCTTTTCTGATAATTTGTTATGTAGTTGAGCACTATCCTAAAACGAACCCTTGGTGTTCTAGTTACTATATCTAGCCCTAATAGGGCTGAAAACTTGCCGTTTCTGATACTCGCGATAGTATCATCCTGATTACTATACATGCTTAACATTACAAGAGTTTTTTTGCTTTTTACTTTTCATCAACTCGGAATTCCCTGGAGAGTGGTAGGAGGAGAAAGGATAGGAATCTTATATATATAAAACGTGTGTGTGTGTATATATATATTATATTTCTCTCCCCCCCCCCCCTTATGTTTAAGGCAATCGTCAAGTGCTTAGAAGATCGGGGGTTTTTCATTCTGTTTACATCATCAGCCTTAATATCAGAAACAAGTAAGAACAACTTTAAAAAAAAAAATCTTTCAGTATGTTTACTTTTGTTTTACAAGGCCAAAAACCTAAATTTTCCTCTAATTCTCATTTTTATAGATTTTGGAGATGAGCAGATGGGTCTACATGGGTTGCACTTATTCCATTCATCCCTGTCAACAGGTAAGGAAGGGCTCTTTAGTAGCTCCCTTCCTTTAACTGCCCTGCTTGATCTCCTTTGTGGGCCTGTCTCTTCTTTGAGCTTCACACCCAGATACCATCTTGCCTGTTGATATTTTTACTGAGATGTCTCAAATGTTCCTCCAATTCAGCCTGTTCCAAACAGTTCATTTGTTGTTGAACAGCAGTTGCCGGGAAATACCTCTCTCATGACTGGCAAGTCCACAGGACTCCACACCTTCACAGTTGCTGGCCTTTCTGTCTGGACTCCTGTCCCCTTTCCTCTTGATCAGGCAGTGTTGACCCAATGGAACCAAGAATTGACACTTAGAGAACAAAAACAAATTACTGGTGCAGAATTTAAGCAGATCTCTAGTGTATCTGTGGTATTGAAATTTCAGAGGGCAACTGGGAGCAAAGTCTAAAAAGGCTCTTGGGGTATAATGAACAGTTGGAGGAAAAGCACCACTGTGTGTGTCTCTGTTAGTTTCAGTTGAAATATCACCTCGTTGATTCCTATCATCCTTCCCTCAGTAAGAAGCCCCTGGATTTAATATCCATATCATTTAAGTATTTATTTGTGTAATGTAATTCTTGCCTTTCTTTATTTTTCTTTATGCCTACTGCCTAGCAATTCCAGACATCTAGGAAATAATAAATGTTTGCAGAAAAAGTAAATAAATGAAAAGTAAATGAGTCATTTCTTTTTGTCACATGGGAAAATTTTTGTTTTAAAATCATACTGTGTTTAAACATACAATTTTATGTTGTATTTATAAAGCTACAATCTATACTAAATGTTTTTAAAGTTGATTTTTTAATTGGATTAAGTTACTCGAAGTAAAGAGCTGTTTGCATTTTTTCAATCATTTACTATGTCTGGTATTACACTAGATATAATTGACTTAGCTGTCTTTAAAATCAATCATCTCCACCCCCCAGCCCTGGTTCTTGAACCTGGGTCCACAGCTTTCATAGCCTGCACCTTAGCCACTTGAGCCTCGGGGTGGGGGTAGAGGTGGGGAGAGCAGAAGAGGGTACTTTTTTATGACTATTTAAGTCATAAGTCAAAAAGATGGGAAAACTGAGACTTAAACTTGCCGAAGGTCAGACAACTGCCAGGCTGATTTCCAACTACAGCCCCACACTGCCCCCTTCTGTCCCAATTCTGACTTCATTCTTTTACCTGTAAACGACTACTCGAAAGACTTAAGTTACCTGTGACATTCATTGCTGAATAGCACATAGCCTTTCTACTTGAATGAACTGTGGGGTTCCCCCTTAGCATGTCCACAGCCACCTTTGGTTCATGGGAACATTGTCTCCTTACACTAGTCCAGAGGTTCAGAACTATTGTTACTTTTAAGTTGCATATTACTTTGTTTAACATACTTAAAGCATGTTTTTCCATGGACTTCTGCCTTTCCAAATTCTTTCTTGGAACAACGAAGTTGGGAACTAAATTGTTAGTACTTAAGCACTTTTTTGTTTTTGTTTTTTTTTCTTTGATAATTTTAAGTGATGAACTGCAAAGAAAATAATTTTTATATTAATCTAGCCATAGTTTCCTATTTATCTTTGTTTGCTGTTCTTTTCCTTTTCCTAATGCCTGCTCAAGTATAAGTGTGTTCATCCAGGACTGTTTCCTAAGTCTGCAGTTACTGTTCTTTAAAAGGAATGGTCAGTTCACATTTAAGTTTAGTGGGCACCAGACATTTTGTAGTTTTAGGTTTGGTTACTGATGACTCTTAAATATTCTAGTGTTTAATACTCAGTATTCAGTGAACGACCTTCTCCTTACTGTTTTTTTCTTTAGGTTATTGATTTATTGGGAAAAAATTAGCACTTCAGTCAAAAGAGTGAACCAGGAAGAGGAAATAAAGCACATTCTAGTCAGTTTGGTTCCTTGATTTTTACATTTTTAATTTCATTTGATAGAGAAGTTGAAATTAACAAGAGTCACCATGAAATTTGAGGGTTACTTCAAGGTTTTACTTCTCTCCCCTCAGTTTGCATTGTAACTCCTTAAAAGAATGTGAAGTAAATATATACCGTACAGGTAAAATAAGACATTTTAAAAGAAGGAAATGAGATTAAAAAGTAGCAAGTAAATCTGCCTGATCCAAAAGCTGGTGCTGTTGGCTCCTGGTCAGATGAGGGGCTCTGCTGGAGGTGGTGATCTGCCACCTTCATTCTAGCCCAGTGATTGTGTTTCAGTTGCTCATTTTCAGCTGGGGGGGGTAAGGAGATGTGTATATATTCATTAATTAAATGTACCCATACATCTTATATTAATTGCCATTTAGGTTAGCATTTGAAACACTTTTTTTTTTTTTTTTTTAAAAAAAAAGAAAAGATACAGGCAAAAAGGAAGTCGAGCTGGCAGGCAGGCAGAAAGAGAGAGGAGGAGGAAGCATTTTTCTTTATTTAGCTGTTCATCTTCGTTGCTCCCCCTGGCCCTGGGGCTTGGTCTTGTATTTGTGTCCTTGTGATGTATATGGAGTACATCTGGCAGCCTTATCTGCTAGACCACCAGGATACCCCAAAACACTGTTTCATATTAACCACCCCCTAATTTTGTCATCTAAAGTGTTTTTTTGTGTTTGTTTTTTGTTTGTTTCATAAAACTGTTTAAAATAGCTTCAGGTTTTTAATACATTTATATATATATTTTAGGACTGAAAGCTGAGGATGACATCTCATTGAAGTTGATACCTATTTTACCTGCCCTTAATTGTGCCCTGCTTGAAGCAAAGAAATCACTTACTGAAGAAGGAATCTGTCCAAACATGTTAGTAAAGCATAATTTCCAAGAATTACATAAGGCAGATAGAAGTCCTTCATCGACTGCTGCTTCTCAGGATGGAATTAAAGAGACTGCATTTCTTGGCAAACTGTCCAACAGTTTTGACTTGGTTCCTCCAGCTGAAAAGTGTCCTTTACAGTCTTTAAATCAGTTGAAGTCTTATTTTTCAGATCCTAGTGGCTACGTTTTGGAAGTCTCTACTGCATTCGATTTATTGGCAGAGCGTCCTCATTCTCCTTGTACTTCAGATGGAATTTGTGATGCTGGGTTTTCTTTAGTTATGACTCCAGATCCTGAATTTCTTGACTCAGAGGCAGAAGTAAGGAAAGAAATGGAGACAGAAAAGAATTCTGAAGAAACATTTAAAGCTAGTCAGAGAGCTGTGGTTCTGTTAAGTCCAATGTCAACTCTGAGAGTTCAACCTAAGAGAAAGGCAAGCACACAGCCTGGGGTACAGAGTAAAAGGATGAGTTTGTGCCACCCCATCCCCAAAAGAACTTCGGTGGGAGCAAGCGAGGCCTCGGACTCTTCAACCACTCTTCAGCTAGCTAAAGGGCAGTTTCCTCAAAAAAGAAAAAGAGGTAAGCTTGCTTTGTGTGGATTATTAAATAAGTTGTATAAAACCTATTCTCACGCTATACGTGTCTGAAGCGGCATGGGGTTCATTAGAAATGCGTATGTTTCTCTCCAGGTGATTTGTCTGATGCTAAAGTTTGAGAAGCACTGATCTAGGTAACATGAAAATCAAGAAATGGAAAAACTAAGATATTTCAAAAACCCACCCACCTGAAGCTGATATTTCACTTATAAGACTGCTCAAACTTACCACTGTATTCCATTCTAAGGCAGATGACTATTCATTTTCCAATCCATTCTGGCTAAGGGTGGATAGTGAGGATCTTCTAAATTCAGGCACATCAGTAGCAGCAGAAGTGAGAAGTGCTAGCCTGAGCATATATAGAGAGGAGAAAATGCCTGCAGCCTCTAAGTCTAAAGCAGTCTGGGGCAGAGTTTTTTAGGACCTCCTGGGTCCTGCAACAGACCTTTTGAAGCAGAACGTCCAGTGGTCTGTGGGACGATATCTAGAATAGCTTTTTCATGTTTGGTTTGGATGCCCTGCCCAAAGTGAGTGAGCATAGAGTCTGGTCATTGGTGAGAGGGTCATTGGATAGTCTGGCACATGTTAGCAAACAGTACCACAGACATGATTGTGGCTTAGTGTTATCTCAGATCACATTTCGTATATTTTGATTAAAAGTAGAGAACTACATGCTATAATGACCTTGTAGAGAAGGGAGTCAGCACACTATGGCCAAGGACCGCTCACCTGTGTTCCTGAGTTCTCTGACAGCTTTTAACCTATGCTGGCAGTATTAGTTATTGATAGAGACCTTCAAAGCTGAAACATGTATATCACCTGGCCCTACTGAAAAGGTTTGCCGGCCCTATCTCTAGCTTTTTGAATTTAGAAATTTTGGTGCATAAATGTCAGAGATCTGCAGATCCACAGAACTCTAGATAATGTAGGCTTTACTGTAGGGTTTAACCAATATTTATTTATGGCCTATTAATAGTTTGAGAAATGAAAGCATTTTTGTGTTTGTGTTTGGGAGGCTGATAGTACGGCAGTAGAGAGCACTGAATCAAAACTATACAGATACTTACAGATATTTCAGACCAACTATCTTGAGTTTCTGCTCTGCTCTATATGAACTAATTTACCTTAAGGTGTTATCTTAATTCAACATATACATTGTCACTATTTCTCAAGTGTTTTTAATTGCATCTTCTGTAAGAAATGTTTTAGATTGTAATCCAGTATACATGTAAATTCCTATGTAAATTCCTACATGTGTGAAGCAAAGATTTTAAAAAGCAGTTATCCTAATTCTGTGTAATAGAATCTGATATTTTCTATTCTGTTGTGTTTGGTTTAAGAAAAGA
Source organism: Solenodon paradoxus (assembly GCA_004363575.1). Classification (NCBI taxonomy): domain Eukaryota; kingdom Metazoa; phylum Chordata; class Mammalia; order Eulipotyphla; family Solenodontidae; genus Solenodon; species Solenodon paradoxus. The sequence continues at coordinate 179,335 of RJWH01002792.1, read as the reverse complement.
TCTGATTGCCATCCATTAATTTTATTTTGCAATCCACCAGTGGAGTCTCACCTGCAGTTGGAGAAGCATGCACTGAATGGCACCAGAACAGTCCCCTCAGGGTCATCAGTTCATCTTTCTTTCTCTTCTCCCAGACCTGTGTGGTTAGAGATCTTGTGAGCGCTTCTGGCCTGTGCAGATGTTAGAAACATCCCCTGGGACTTGGTCATCGTATCTTCTTTTTTGTTTTAATGTAGTCTTAACTCTTGTCCTGTTTAATTTATACTTTGTATTTCTTTATGCTAAAAATTGTAAAAAATTTAACTGGAGTAGAATGAGAAGTCTTATTCTTAAAAAAAAGTTGCTTTATTACTTGCACTAGTTTAGTATAGAGGGAAATAATTAGTCTCATGAAAATGTACAACATTAAGAAATTCTAAAAGCTTTTTGTTTTTTGAAACCACTTCTTTCACAGACCACCTAAAAGAATGACATGAAAGTGGTTTCTTTTCTATATTTCACTAATAGTCATCAAAATTTCTTAAAACTGTTTAGAATCATGTTTCCTATTCCCAGTTAGAAATTGTTTTCAGTAGACTATAATTTAAAAAATTGCCGACATTCAGATGTGTGGTTATTTATATGATACCTTTGGGACTAAAATTTTTGGTGGGAACAACTGAAATGATGACAAATCAATGGAAAAAAGTTTTTAAAGGAAACATTATTTTAACTGCTAAAAAATGGAAACAAAAGATTTTTTTGTATTTCGTAAGCAGGAAGTTTCTAGTTTTTCCCTCTCTGCTTCTTCCCTTGAGTTGTTTTCTTCCTTCCATGTGAGAAGCAAAGCGGAGCATGTGGAAGAAGGATGAGCAATTATAAAAGGTTTGTAGGAAATTAAATCTGGTGAAGACTTTGAGTGTACCTTCCTCTGTCTTCTCTTAAAAGATTATTTTTCAGGGGTTATTAAGACTTCGGTATTTAGAAATAGTAAAGTGAAATATATAACATGTATCTTTATGAACAGATCATCTCTGCAATGTGATTATAATTTTAACCATGTCACCTAATGGAAACTGTGCTTTTGTGTAAAATTGGTTCATCAGTTCACGGTGCTTCGGACTAACATGCTCAGCTTACCTGCCATATCAGTCATGAAATATGATGGAGATATTTTCCAATTTTGTTATGCCTCGTTTCTATAAAGTTATTAAGATATTTTTCTACTTTACCTGATAGGGTTATAGAGTACACAAGTTAATATTTTTATACTTATATGAGAACATTTAACTTTTACTTTAAAATAAAAGAAAACAACCTGTTAATAAAATGCCCCAAATTTTATATTTTACTCCTATTACTAAAGTTACCCCTGAAAACAAAAGAAAGGAAAAACTATGCTGAGCCCCCTCCCCCTTAAAAAACGGTGTCTTTTCTACATAAGGTGCTGAAGTGCTGACTGCACAGTTTGTACAGACAACCAAATTGGATAGGAAAAACCAAGACGCTCCTATTTCTAAAGATGTTCCTGTGGCAACGAATGCTAAAAGGGCAAGGAATCAAGAGAAATCTCCAGTCAAAACTGTTCCAAGGGCTAAGCCACCTGAGAAGAAATCTCCACAGAAACAGAGGGTAAATGTAGAGAAAGGCACTCAGAATCCCAGAATCAGAAAACAGCCAAAACCTGGTAAGAACATTCTTCCTGTAAATTCAAATGCCACCAGACAGAACTCACTGAGCTGTGAGAGAGTATATTGAAATAATATAAGAACACTTGAATCCACCAATAATTCTTGGTATATTCTTAAGTTCAGATGATAACAAGACTAAGTAACTTGGTTTCCTATTGTAAATAAATTAGGAAATATTTGTGCCTTCACAAAATAGAACCTACTTTTCTGTTTCGTAAAGCCTGAACATGAACTGTCTGCAAGAATTAAAAGATAAATGACCTTTTTTATGACTAAATGCACATGTAAGTAATACCTGGCAGTATTTTTTGGGTCCATAATCAGTTATAAAAAGTAGAAGGTTATACATTTATTTGTCCAAAGGGAATTGTAAACTTGTTCAAAACAATCAGTAGTCTATTAACCTGTATTTGATTCTAAAAGACCTTAATTTTAGAAGCAATTTTTACTTTTCTCATTCTCCTGGGGATAATAGTAAAGTTTAGTTCTAGGAACAAACAGCCAACGCTTCAGTTCTGTATTCCAGCTGCTGTGTCTCCTCACGAGACATACCCTGGGACCTAAGAGGGCCATTGTCCCCACAGGCTTCACCTCTCAGAAACCCAGCACACACCCACTCTCCTTTCTGTGCCCAGTGCCATCCTTTCTGTCTGTAAAATCTGTGATTTTTACTTGATCTTCAGTAGTGAATCCTCTTGTATGTGTTGTTATTTGTAACACAGACTTCATTTCCTCATACCTTTGTATTTCTTTTCACTTTTATCTCATATCCCAGTACTTTCTCCCTCATCTATTTTTAGATTTTTTTTTTTTTAAATTTCATACTTATTTGGAATTCAGAGAAAGAAATCATTATTTGGGGGGCAAGTTGGCATTGTGAGTGAACTTAATATTTTCTGAATTTCTTTATTTTATGACTGAAGATTATTTTTAAATCATTCTAAAACCCATCATATTGTACTTTTGGCATTCACATCAAGTGTAAACTCTTATGATTTCCTCTCAAGACAACATATAATATGGTCTTAGCCTGCATATCCATATGTCTTGTTTCCTAACAGGTAGTGTCCCTGCCATGAAGCCTCAGAGCCTCCCCATACATGCTGAAGCATTCATTTTTACTCTTGTTCAAGTCCCCTCTGCCAGCAGATCAGAAAGGCATCCTTGATGCTCTGACCTTCGCTGTTCTCTTTCATGTCCTTTTTGGGTTTTTGAAAACATTATGGAATTAAATTGATAGATATTCCAGTCATTTGGTGTGTCCTGGTCTGGACTTTCCAATTTGTTTATTAAACATAAGCATAAATACATACATAATGCCGTGTATTCTAAGCCATATCATTTTAATTGGCTCTCAAATATTGACTGATTAATGGGAGGAGGGATAAAATTGAGTACTGGCAGAAGAGTGAGCCCAGAATATTAAAAAAATGCAAAAGGCGAATAGGCTGATTTATTTTGCAAATGTCTGTATATATTGTGCAGCCACATTCCAAGTAAAATTTTTAAGATAAACACTTTCAGTAAATCTCTTTAATTTTTCTTCCATTTCTTAATCACCTTTACTAATTGGTTTCCTTTCTTAGCTTTGAAATATAAGTTAAAGAAGATTTAAAAACCACTTTGATAATGAAACTGGTGACTTTCTGTCCTTTTAAAATTGTCAATATAGTTTCTTTTACTGAACTCTTTATTTTTTATATTAGTTCATTTGGCATGGTCTTACCTGTATTTCTTATATAGACACAGATTATCAGAATTTTATTTGTATTTTAAATGATTGAGAATCTCTAATTAGAGATTATAATCTGTAATTAATAGTAATTAAATGATTTACCTGAGACTAAACATACTAAATGGCATCTTTTTTCTTGACTTTAATATAGTTTTGTTTTTTTAAAGTAAAGGTGCAAGAAGGAATGAAGGTGAGTGGAGACAGACAGGCAGGAGAAGAGAGGTGGAAGAAGCATTTTATTTATTTAGTTGTTCATCTTGGTTGTTCCCCCCAGCCCCAGATGCAAATCCAGGTCCTTGATATGTATGGACTGCTAAACCCAACCACTAAGTACTCTATGAGGGTGTGCCCAATCTAGTATTTTTTATCTTAAATCTTACTCGTAAGTGATTATCTGTATAAAAGATAAAAATATGTAAACAAAGAATGAAATTCATGTCATTACACAGAATAGACCATAAAATGGATGTCATAAATATTTATAATTTACCCGTGGGACTAACAAGACAATTCTGTGCTTTGGGTCACTTCTACTGAACCCCACTTCGCCTTAGGTTTGCTATTTGAATTAAAAGCTGGACAGTATTGGTTGATTAATGTTACCCTCCCTGTCATATACACACACCCATCTCATTCTGTGTGATCACCTCATAGGCCAGAATTTTCTATTTCCCTTTAAATGTTTTAGTCATTGGCCTTTGCAAGCAGGTTAATAATTCATTTCAGACCTGCTGCTATTAATTATAAAGTTGATTTCTTTCTATCCATTTGCCTATTTTGAGGAATTGTTGTCTAGTGTTATTGTAAACTCGATCCTTCATAATAACTACATTTGAGAAGGCTAAATTTATGTCCTCAGATGCTAAGTAAACCACTTGAGAATATCAAGTTTCTGTAAGGATAAGTGGATAGATTTGATTATCTTCAGGAAGGAGAGTTATCAGTAGACAGAGATTTGCTTTTTTTAAAGCAGCTAGAATAGAGAAGAAATATTTTCAATGCTGAAAATGAAGTTTAAAACAGTGATGAAATTATTGGGTGATTCTGAATATTATGCCTTTTCTGATTTTTATCCATACCTTAATGCATTATAATTAAACATCAATATGGTTACAAATCATCTCTATTTTGAACGTAGGTGACTTCTCTAATAAATCACTAAGTAGAAATGATTTCTGAAAACTTAACATACTGTAATATTACTTATATTCTCACTAGATTGTAAGCTCTCCAAGGGCAGGACTCTTTTTTTCCTTTCATAATTCTGTATCTGAGTAGTATGTCTTGTATGTAGTTCAATATGTATATTTTGGAAGGGTGATCTTTTTAAATTAATATGTACATTCCTTAAAACTTGTTTCTCAGCTGAGAGACCTCAGCCTGGTAGTAAAATTTTAATATACAATCTATACAGTGTATCAGAGGTTTTTTTGACTTTGATTTTCACCCAACCATGTGGCAAAGAATTAATCTAGGAAAAATCAGATGTTAATTGTATTTTTTTTTTTTTCCTTTCATACTGAAGCCAAAGGAGAAACTGCTTCACAGCTTCAATCAAAAATTTCATCAGATGATCAAACAGATGTTACTAGCCTAAATACAGGTCAACCAGAAAATAACGTAGCTCCAAAGGATCTACCTGAGAACTCCATTGTCAACTGTGATTCCCAGGCCCTAAATATGTTAGCTGATCTAGCATTAAGCTCTGCTACCTCTACCACACCATCTTCTGAGCCCAGGAACCTTTCCTGCTTCTCTGAATTAACACAGAATGATAGTTTGCTTTCTAAGGAACATTCTTCACGAGATACATCTGATCATGTATATCATAGGGGAGTTAAAAGTCAAAAAGGTGGACTGCTACCTAAATCCTCTGATAAGAAGAGTAACCTGGTGTCAGATTCCACTGCCACCCGTCAGGAGGAGAGTGTGATTCCTGGTGGCCAGTCCACTGATGAAGCCCAGTTGGCACTTCCTGAGGAAACGCTGGAAACTTCTGATGCAAGTCAAAGCTCTTTTGTTGCTGCGGAACACTCCTATGCCCTGCTTCTTGCAGAACATTCAAAGAAGCATCTGCAGCAGAGAGGAATGTCAGGCCCTGCCTTTGCCAAGAACGGTACAAAAGGACCAGAAGCAGGAACCCCGGTGGGAAAAGTGATGCCGTTTCGGCATCAGCAGAACACCTCCCCTCTGCAAAAACTTTCTGAGGATCCATTGCTAAAGCACAAAAATAGATCATTGTCTTCCACCCTAAAAGACTTTTACTGCTCACATACTGTGTTCAGTTGTGATGGCTCTTTTAAGGTTACTTTCAAGTGTGAAACAGAGTATGTATTCAGCTTAGATAGCAAATATACCAACAATCCCCTGGAGAAAACTGTAATAAGAGCATTACATGGGTAAGTATGAGTGGCACTTGATGGAAATAGATGTAAATTTTCTTTCCTTTTTTAAAAAAAATATTGAGGTAACTTTTAACTACAAAATAAGCCCATATTTGTAGGTTTGTTACTTGTCGGTAAACTTTCTGTTGAAATAAATATAGTGCGGATAGATGCTTGTGCCAAACTTTGGTGAAAGAAGAAAAGTGTGTAAACCAGTATACTGTGATAATAGTGAGCTGTTGTTTTCACAGTTAAGAATGTCAGGCTGGCTTTGCCCCTGTCTGATTACATGGAGAACTTCTGCAGTACAATTACAGCCTTGTGAATGGGGTTTTGAGATGCTCTTCCATAAGCCTTTATGGACTTTGAATTATAGTTCAATGAGGTATTAATGTAAAATAGTGAGATACAGAAATAGTGCTTTACAGACTGAATTCCAGAAGGATTTAAACTGGTTAAGGTGGTCAGATTGGTGTGAGAGAATGATTTTACAGGGGCTGGTTGTTCTAGAAATCTTCTTAAGAAGGGGCCAAGGCAATAAGAGCAGAACAGTTACAGGCGTCAGCTCTGGAGTGTGGACTGCCCAGGGTGTTTGGTCCTGCCAGTCACTCAACTCTGTGACCTGGAACTTCTGGCTGCATCCTTGCTGCGTGCACAACTCATCTAGGGCCTTCAAGAACCAAAGTGAGTCTAGTGTGGGATGGGTCCTGAGAGTCTATACCTTTCTAATGTATATCCAGGTAAAGCCAGTGGAAGATGACAGTCTGTGGGTAATACTTGTAAATATGAGCTTAGTAATAGCTACATTATGAGGTTGTGACAAATACTAGAATTTTGCATGGTCAGTGGCACAAAACTAAGAAGTGATGACCACTATTAGCAAGAGGCATTAGTTATATGAAGTGACGTTCCATTGAACGTAGAATATTTTTATTCTTTATAGAATACTTTAGTAGAATATTTTCCATGTGAGTCCAAATGACGTTCCTCGATCCATTGATGAGCTAAACTCACAGGAACATATTCCTATCTACTCATGAGGATCATTTCTTTAGCCTGACCTTCATGAAGCCCAGTTCCATCTCTTCTGACTCATCCCACTTGGGCTCTGCTCTCCTTTGCTGGGCAGATGGCCAGAGTTTACAGAGCTAATCTGAAATACTATAGTTCTGTTAAATTGCCCACAGAGATATTTTGATCTTCAGACTTTTCCAACTGCTATTAAAAAAACAAAAAAAAAACAGAAACAGCCAGATTTAGCATAGTGAGGAAATGAAACTGTGAGTAGTTGCTGAAACCATTGTTCACATGGCAGGTGTATTATGTACAGAGGTTTCATACTTGAAAGAAAATCCCACACTAGGCCTCAGGAGCCCTGGTTCCCAACTCCTGGTTCAAGAGTCGTGGTTCTGCCACTTAAAGCCCTGGTGGTCAGTTTTCCCTTTTCTCTCTCTCATCAGTGGGGTAAAGTCACTGCAATTTTTTGTTAAGTCAGTTTCATATTTATCTTATTCATTATTAGATTTTTATGTTATTTTTAAAATAGAATGAACACAAAAATGTAGGTTATACGATCATTAGCTAAAATAACCACCTTCAATGATTTTGTGTGTGTGTGTGTGTGTGTGTGTGTGTGTGTGCCTTTAAAATCTCAGGCCCTGGAACACTGATCTGCCAGACAATGTGGAGGAGGTGAAGCTCCTGCTCCATATGTGGGTGGCTCTGTTCTACAGCAACCAGAACAAGGCCGTTCACTCCTGCCGACGAGTGGTGGAGCACAGCAACCCGGCCAAGTATGTGTGTATAAACAGCACAGTGGAATCTTTTGAATTCAGTGAAATTGAGGAGTCTTCCAATGTGGAAAGATGTGAAGACCATCTGTCAGAGACAAATGTCACCTCCAGAGGCCACACTGCTGCAGTGTCTTTCCCAGATGCTGGTACCTTGCTTCCTCTCATTCAACCACCACCAGCCAGAGGCTTGGGACTCTGGGTGCAGAGTGAACCAGAAGAAGGGTGTGCAGGAGAGGGCTGTCCAGAGACCCAGGAAAGCCAGAGTTTCAACTGTGCTTATCAGAACGAGGTAAGGAAAGCTGAAAATGACAAGGGCTGGCTTCTTTTGAAGAAGTACTCACTTTTTGTATTAAAATCACATTCAAACAAAGCACTGGTTTCTTTTGGGAATGTGGGTTCTCTAGCTTCTATAAAAGATTATAGTGCCTAAAACTTAGTCTCACAGGAATCACTCCAGTATTGACCATCCGATCTGAAGAAATAGAAGTAAAAAGTCACAAAGCCAACCATAATTGTGCCCCTTATTGTTACATAGTTTAGGGCATGTTATTTGTTCTCTTAACTTTTAAGACTACGTAGTAAATGTTGTTTTGCCTAGAATATTGTTTAAGAATGAAATACAATAAGTATTAAATATCTTTGATAAACTTTAAACAATTGATCATACTGAAATTATTTTTGAAAATGTGTATTAGAACACTAAATCAAATGCCAGATCTGTGAGGTAAGAGCCATTATAGATAACTATTTGTCAGTATAGAAAATACAGTTTCATTCCATTGTTTTCAACTGATGCTCAGCCAGGCCAGATAATCAAACTTGAGCTGGAACAAATAAAGTTGTATCAAAATTCTAAATTCTAAGTAATGGACTGACAAAATAGCTTTCTTTTTAAGCCTTTGGCTCATTTTTCTGCTGTCGAACCTAATTCCTTCTTGCTACTGTTTAAATTAATCTCTTTGGTTTAATTTATTAATGCAAACTGCACTTTTTCTCTTGCTCTACTGAATAAGAGGTAGTATAAGGATAGATTATCCCCAGTTATAAGCAAAGACTTAACCAGAGTAGAGAGTGATACCTTAGGAAAACAGCTAATCAATACAAGAGATAGTGGTTTACTCTTTTCCTTGTAGGAAAGTTCCAGAGGACAGTGTATTTATATTCTAATTGAAACCTGGCATTTAAAATAAGTTACTGTTTGCTTTGAGAATTATCTTTTAATCTCTCTGGAAACAAAATTGAGTACTTTTTCTCTAGTACTGCATTTCTGAATTACATGATGCTATTCAGAAAATAGGCTGTGTTTTGAAGTCTAAATTGTCAGTGGTCTAGCCACTTTTCTTCCCAAAAATCAAGTTTGAAAATAGGCTCTGCAGGGGTACCCTGGTAGAGTAGCAGTTAGGTCAATCACCTCCAACAGAGCACAAGCCATATATCCCTGGGTTTAAGTCCCGGGTCCATGGGAAAACAACCAGTGTAAACAACTGAATGAAAATAGAGTGCTTCCTCCTCTCCTCTTTTCCTACCTGCCTGTCTACTTGCCTTCATTCCTGCCTGCATATTTCTTTAAAAACAAAAAAAGAAAAGAAAGAAAGAAAACAGGCTCTGCACCTGAAGTTTTAGAGCTCTTATCTGTGTGTATATTTAAAGGAAACAGAATCCTATTGGAGGTATTTTAAGCCTGTCTTTAAAAGAGGGATTTTCTTCTTCTCTACCTATGATATTCTTGTCGATTAGAAGATTGAGAAGAATAAACAATCCAAATCCTTGTCTATTCTGTTCAACTTTTGTCATTTCAGGTAAATAGGGGAAAAACCAATCAATCATCAGATAAACTAGAAGCTTCTAATCTTGTGCTCTCTAACATTGGAAGTACTCAGATTAATGGACTTTCTATTCCTGGTGAAGATAAAACCTTTGAGCCACTTGATAGCACAAGAGTGACTTCTTATAATGATACTGTCTTACAAACCACAGTTGCCAACACTAATTTTGGAATCAGCAATCAGTCGATTTGTCAGAAGTCTGTATACAGCACCCTTGAAAACAAAGTTGATATTTTTCATGCAGCAGTGCAACCAAACTCGGGTGCTTTGCGGGACCTCATTCAGCAGAGTAGCCCCACCAGCAGAGATTGCCAGCCTTCTTCGGAAAGGAAGACTGAAAAGACAGGGTATGTATTGATTCATCTGGAACCGGTCACTCTCACTTTTGACAACAACACCTGTGTCCCTGGACAGACAGAAGTTGTAAATGGCACTGATGAGCCTACAGCCTTTAACATGGAGTTGAGTGAGTCAGAACTACCTGCTGCAAGTCACAGGTATCCTGTATCCACATTTAAGAAGGCACAGCCCCAAGATCTTAGAGACACTTCGTCTCTCTCAGTGCCAAGGAAAACAGGCACCAGGCACCTCTGTGCCTCCTCCACTAGTAGAGAGACACTTGGTGAAGAAATGTGTTCATTACAGAAGGAGATTTCTGGGTCATGCTCAGCACCGCCACCTCACAATTCAGTGGTGTCATCAGTTAAAAGTTCTAGTTCCTCGTTACCCGGAGAAGACAAGAAGCTCTCTCAGGAATGTTTTCTGCAGACTCAACAAGTCTTTAAAATATCTTCAGAAGACATTATAGAGCCTTCACAGCTTGAAGAAGTGGTCTCACCGTCAGTCTCTGTCACCCCAAGAAGAAATTATTCACTTAACTGCATTCCATCACTAAGGAATATATCAGACAGTGCTTTTGAGCTGAAGAATGACAAGAATGCTGTAAACAGTGAAAATGGGAATTTTGGATCATTTAATTCAACTTTTACCAAACAAGATAGCCTATCTATGAACAGAGAGGAGGTCAGCCTGGAGCTCTCTGGGGAAGATTCTGACATTGAGCTCACTCTCACAATATCACCACCAACAAGTCCCATAGGAGAAATGCCGATTGGTGAACCAGAGCAAGGTGAGGAGGCCCTATTATCCAGTGTAAAACTTCAGGACATGGCTAAAGAAATCTTCGAGACAGAAAAGACAACTTTGAGAGAAAATAGAGAGGTGGATTCTGCAAACTATAAATCAGTGTATCCGCTAGTGTCAGATAAGCCACTAGAAAATGAGAGAAAAGGTGATCAGTTACAACCTATTACTTTATTGCTTCCTAAAGAAAGTTGCACCTTGGATATAGCAGAGGATGTCCCCTCAGACTTTCCCTTTGGTTCTTTGATTGAAGAAGTGTCACCAGCTTCTAGTCCTGACCCCCAAGTACCAGCTGAAGAAACACAATCTCCTCAGACTGTCTCTCTGTGTAGTTTAAAACTTTCTGATATACAGTGTGAGAGAAGTGACCAGTTCTCCCAGGTTGAGTCAGTAGATTGGACCATCTCAGAAAAAGAGCATTGTCTTGTTGCTCCTCCTCATCCAGTGGAACATGATAACTTAACTCGAGTACAACAGATGGAGCTTCCTGCAGAAACACGTCTAGTGTTACATCGTCATCCAGAAGAAAAAGAGAGTCAGGTAACCCTTCCTGGTAGAGTAACTGGGGACATTGGCCCATGTGAGCACAACAAAGGTTTCTCTTCAGAAACAGTGCCCTGCTGTGGTGTGAAGTTAAACCAACCTGTTGCCTCTGCCAGTCTCAGAGATGACTTTAGGTCTTCTCTAGAAAAAGTGACGTCGGAAAATCCATTACAGCCAAATAGTATAGAGAACAGATGTTCAGACTTAAATGATCTTGTCTTGGAGACCAATGAGTTCCCCTTTAGTTCTAGAAAGATGATTGAAAATAAGGGTTTGGGCAACACATTTGTTTCTACAGCTTCTTCAAGTGGTAATAGAGTGAATGTATCATTAAAACAGCAGACTAGTCCTCAAAGCATTAACAACTTTGTTAGCAGTGATTTGAAAACAAACGAAGGCAAGTACATGCAAGTTAAGTCCTTCAACTTAGACTCAGCTGGCCGAGTTGATAGTGCTCTATGGACCCCCTGTACGAGAGCCCTAAGTGTGGAGACAAGGTTTCAAACGCAGGAAATCCCTCTAATCAGAATGGCCAGTTTGCTGAAGCATGGTGACGCTGAGTTACATGGAAAAACTCTCGACCTGGGTGTCGGCTCTTTAGCTAACACCACATCCCCAACAGGTGAGCAAAAACAGATTTACATGCCACACAGTGTGCCAGTGTGTGAAACAAACGATCTGGTGAATGGCGAGCTGCTCCCCATGACTGCAGTCGGCAGTGGACACATCACTGAAGAGCCTTCTGCTTTTGCTCCCAAATGTAGTGACCCTCTTGTTTGTGAAGTCTCTAAAGAGCAGATGGAAAATAAGGGCACTGGAGAGGGGCCCAGCACCGAGGAGGGCTCCGGAACCCTGGGTGTGAATTCTGACATTCATTATGAACCACTTTCTGGAGACTCTGATGATTCTTTGGGTGATTGTAGAAAGCCTACATCTGACGCAGAGGATTCCTGCACTTTGCGATGTCGTCACGACAGGAAAAAAGATAATTATGACCCTTTCTTGCACTTAAACAATAGTGATCGTGAAGACTGGGGCTACTCTGACCAAGTTCCAGGGTTGGGGACAAGCATTTCTTCTAGAAACTGGTCCATTGGATTAAAGAAAGAAGACAAGTGTGTGCCATGTCATATCCAAATCAAAGATCTCCAAGGTGTCCCCAGGACTTACGCCAACTTTACTGTAGCGAAAGAGCTCCAGGACACCACAAGGAGTTTGCACAGTCTGCAGGGGCGCCGCAGCCCCACTGCCAAGGGCACCTTGCTCAGCTCCTGGGCAAACACTTGGCAAGTGGCAGATGACCTCACCCAGAACACTTTGGATCTGGAATATCTGCGTTTTGCACATAAATTGAAACAAATTGTAAAGAATGGGAATTCTCAGTACTCTGCCTCTACCCCCAGTGCCTTTCCAAAGGAGTCACCTCTCCAGATGACTACTGGAGTTTTCCCTTTGACAAAATTACCCGAGTCTTCAGTTCTGTGTCCTGTGTCCCGGAGCAGAAGTCCCCTTGTGGTAACAATCATGCCATTAGACTCCAGACAACAGGGTCAGCGCATAAGAGGCCAGAGAGGTTTGGACAGCTCTTCCTTTTGGAAGGAGGGTGGTGGTCACAGTAGAAATCACCTGACACACCCTGAAAAAAATCAGACTGCTTCATTCCACCTCAATAAACTGAAATATAACAGTACTTTAAAAGAATCCCGGAGTGATATTTCACTTATTCTCAATGAATATGCTGAATTCAACAAGGTCATGATGAATAGCAACCAAGTTGTTTTCCAAGATAGAGAGTTAAATGTTGCTTCTGGGGGAGCCACTTCTCAAGAGAGGTGTCCGTCTTGCCCACAAAGGTCAACCTCCTATGAAGACATGATTACAGACTTATGTTCCAGTTTGCATGTCAAACTGAAAAGTGTTATGAAAGAGGCTTGTAAAAGTACCTTCCTCTTCTACCTCGTTGAGACAGAAGATAAGTCATTCTTTTTAAGAACAAAGGTAAAGTGCCAGTTTTTTTAATAATTTTATTATTTTTATATTTAATTCATTTTAGAAGTAATAAAGTTAAGCACTCCTGGCTTCAAAAAGAAATCCTGACAGGAGATGGTGTTTTGAGTTTCACAGCTCAGTCTTATCTGCATCCTAAAGGTCCTGCTACACGAATGTGCATTTGTACTCAATTTAAAGACTGTATGATATTTCAGAATTAGTGCTGTGACTGACTTTCACAAAAGGTTACCAGTGTAGACATAGCCATATTCAAATGTGAAAGCAAACATATTTCAAAACTACAAATAGAAATTTTTTAACATATTACCTGTGTTCCTCAATCAGCAGGGCCTATTAAGAAGGGGCCTGTTTTGACGTGGGATGATGTATTTTCTTAGCTTGATATTAGGATAACTTGATTTCTGGTGTGAACATGATCTTTATATTTAAGTAATAGAACCATAGGAAAATAAATTCTAATGTGTTCGGAGCCAGAAGCTGTCTTGATTCACCATTAGCTTCCTCATTTTGTCTTCTCGGAATTTCTCTTCAGTTTGGGGGAAAGGCAGCATTCTCATTTCTTTTTAACTTAAAACATTCAGATTTACACAAAGCCTGCTGAAATGGTCCCTTCACCCTGACACCACCCCGATGTAAGTATAAGCACTCTGAACTGTTGGAAAATATGTTGAAACCCATTGTCCAGTTAGTTACCGCTTGCTTAGCTGGTGTTTTCCCTGCCCAGCCTGAAATCAGCCTTTTCACCGAAAAGCTATGATTCATGGTGAAGAATGGCATGAGGAGTCAAGATCTGGGCAATGGGTGAGCTCAGTGCCTCAGGGAGGCACTGCAGCTAGGCTCTCTGAATACCGGCAGGAAGTGTGTGCCCATATATACATGCCCGGACAAAAGCCATCTGTATCAGGGCTGCTCTTACTGGTTCCAGTGCACATCCGACTTCAGCCCTCTGTGCATAGATGCGGCTCCTTTCTCCCCGTAGGCAGACACCTTTGCCCTGAATGTCTACTGCTGGGCTCACTGCTCCAGCCCATGTGCAACTCTATGCATGCCCGGCCTGCAGGGGAACCTGGGCAGGCAAGCCCCCCACCTCCCAAGCTACTGGGAATACCTAGCCCCAGACAATGCTTCCTCCCTTAGACCCCCGTCCTTGACGCAGGAGCCTATTCAAATAACAGCAGTCTTTGTCAGCATCGACGTAGGGGAAACGTTGCTGTCAGGACACTTCAATCTAAGGAGACAAGAAAAACAGTGACAACACCTACAAATACATGTAAAATGAAAGTTGGTCCATTCAGTGGTGTGTCACTGCTTCCTGTCACTTTGAGGGCAGCTCACCAAATGAGGGCAGTCAGGGACATCTTTCCACGAAAGCAGTGCCTGAGTATAGTAGTACAAGTGTAGACAAGTGTTTGATTTCTAAGTGTGTGAATAGATTTGTTTCATAGCTCACTGTCAGCACTTCTGATCATTCCTGTGCCAAGTTCTGAATATCTGCCACGTGATCAGTGTGTCACATGATAAAGAAATCTGTAAATGCTGAAGTAGTTTGAACGTCTGATGAGCATAGTACTTGCCAAGAGCCTCCCACTAGAGGGTGCTCACCAGGAATGGGGGCCCTGCGACAGGGGTGAAGCTCTCTGGGGCCTGGACTGCTAATTTCTTGGTGCCGCTAGCTTTTCCTAATGAGAAGCCAGTTTGGAGAAGAAAGGACTGTGTAGACAGCTGCTAAAGCATTTAGACCTTCTGAGATCACGGGAAGCACTGGGTAGTATTTCTAGAAGATACATAGCATCTTTGTTGCATTTGAGACCTCTTCAGCTCCAGTCTGGAGAAGGGTGAGTAGATAACAGCCCTTACCTTGAGCTTAACTTGAAGCTCATTGTTGGTAGGGTCAAACATTCTTCTCTAAGATGGTTGAGGGCTTCAATTTTGTGTCATTTAAATATGGTTTTAAATTATTTGAACTTAATTTCCATGTTTAAATTTGGTCTTTTGTCTAACTGACTTTTCCTGTCAAGATCCTTTTGTCCTCAGGGCTCTTCAGTCATGGCTAGCCAGCTCTCCCCCATCCCTGTCTTTGTTCCAATTTCCATGCCAAATTGGTAAGCAGCAGAGTTGAAAAACTAAAGTATTAGATGGTCTTGAGGCTTTTTGAAGGTACTTTACCTCCAAAAATACCCTGGAAATTCACTTTTTCCACCTTCATTTAGTTACTTTTGTTTGGCTAATTATGCACCGTCTTCCTTATCTTTTGTTTTTGCCAGTGAGCAAAATACCTGACTGCTTCTGCCTTCTCACCACAGCAATGTCATCTTAGCCCTCAAGCTCTCTGTAGAGTTCGGTGAGGCCTGTTTTCACTTAGAAGAGAGATCACTGCGATGTTAAGCTTTTTACAATAGTGCTTCTAAAATGCTTGTTTCATGTGGCCACTGTTTACAACAGATTAATCTTTAAGTGAAAAAGTGGGTAAATAAAATAAACTTGAGGATAAAGTTCTATTAAGAGCATAATATTTATAAAAGCTCTGGGGAGTCCTGAAAGCAGTCACTAGTGATGGGATGCAGGCCCATGTATTTGTGAGATGAGAAAGATCTTCGAAGTCCTTGATTACTGTTGAAATTTAGTATGGCAGAATAGCCTAGAACTCCACAGGATTTGATTAAAATATTGATTATGTCAGAAAATGTAGTCATTGAAATTGTTTATTAGTAAACAGGATGGGGGCTAAAGATTTATACATAGTATTTTTAGTGGACTTTTTGTTAAATCTTCTCTGTAGGAACTTCTTTGAAAATACATTGCCATACATTTTGAGTGCTGGTCAAAAGGCGAGTTGTTTTGAGATTAGAGAAAGAAGATAAATTTCTTTTTATAGAGGAGGTAACAAGTGATGATGTTTCTGGTAGAAGCAGAAACATCAAGGTGATGAGGAAACCTGACTGGAAAGAAGCGTGTCAAAGGGACAGCATAAGACAGGACTTAGGAATTTCTTTTATTACAAGCGATTCTCCCATTCACGTTTAATCCAGAGCATTTCCATTCAAGGGAGGAGTGTGCCTCACAGCAGGGCCTCTTAACATGCAGTCTCCCAACATCGCCCATCATTTCAGTCCCTAGAACTGTTGACTGTTTTGCACAATCAGCACTTACTGATCACACTTACATCAATGTAGTCATTGGGTATTACTTTCAAAAGTTCTAGAAACATTTGACTAGAGTTGGTATGCTGAATATCTGCATCCTAACATAATCAGCCCCTTTAAAGTAGGTGACACTGAGGTGTATATTCATCTGATGTTTAAAGAGTCATCCCTTGATGCTTTATGAACATAAAAGTTAGAATAAACTGTTTTGTCTTTGAAATAAACTTCTAACTCCACTTATTAGTGATACTCAAGAGTCACTTGTCTTACATGTGAAATCTTGTTCAGTAATAATAGTGTGTTTTATGCTGCCTTTTTAGTATATCATTTAATGCACAGGATGTGCTTTTTCTAACTATAAAAATGATTCTGTGCAAATTTTTTTTTTTTTTTTAGTAATCACTATTTTTAAATCTTTCAGAATATTCTGAGGAAAGGAGGCCACACAGAAATTGAGCCTCAGCATTTCTGCCAGGCTTTGCACAGAGAGGAAGATACACTAATGGTCATCATCAGAAATGAAGACATAGCATCACATTTCCACCAAGTAGGTTTGGAAATACCTTTCTGACAGAAAAGTATTCCAGGCATTTTATGTTATTCTATAATTAACCAGGTTTATCAGTTAATTCAGTTAATTTCATAGTAACTAAGGGGAGATGCTGATACAGTTATCACTGGAGATCTATCTCTCTTGATGTCTAAGTCATGAATCTCGCTTGAAAAGAACTTGAGAACGATTCCTAAACCGATTGCTTGTCCCAGGAAGACCTAACTTATGCTGGGAACAGTCCTGTCAGGAGGTGGTGGTTGAGACTAGAGACAAAAGGCCAGATCCCTGGACATGCACTCCCCTCCATCATCTCCAACTTGAAATGCGCAGAGCCCACTTTATAACTAATTCTAATGAGTCTGCAGTTCTGTTCATGAAGCAAATTAATTTTCCTTGTGTGCAGAATGCAATCATCAAAGGTAAAGGTATTTCCAGCTACTCATGAATCTTGAATCAAGCTGACAAAAGAAATGAACCTGTCTTCAATGGGGGAATCTTTTCTGTTTAACAGATTCCTTCTTTATTAAAGTTGAAGCATTTTCCCAGTGTCATCTTCGCAGGAGTAGACAGCCCTGAAGATGTTTTCGATTACACCTTCCAAGAGCTGTTTCGTACAGGCGGCTTTGTGGTATCCGATGACAAACTATTAGAAGCTTTAACATTAGGTTGGTCTTTCATTTCTTTATTTGTTTGAAATACAGTCAAATCACATTCTTCCCACCCAGTGACCCAAATATTATTTCATCAAAGAAGAAATATCAATTGCTAACTCTTGAGGGCTTAAATCTGAACCATACACTATGCTAAGCACTTTTCAGAGTTTGATGATTCCTCATTCCCAAAGTGCATGCTTTTTTAACTGATTGTCTTCACCACTAAACCTGCTTCTAAGTTTCTTCCTCTCAGTTGTGAGGCTATAAATGCCTTTGTTAATAATACATTGAGATTTTCTTATTTTTGCTTGCCACCTTGGTCAGCTACACATTGCCAATAATTAACCCTCTTCATTTCTGTTGCTATCACTCCTATGATCTAACTGGTATAAAAATTTTTTAAATAGATGCTAAACTTTCTAATCATCGGCTTGAAGAGTTTTCTTGGGGTGCCAAATTGCCAATATAAAAAAAATGTGATGGCACTTGAATGAATAATCAAAATAGTGCCCTGATCTGATGCCATGGAGCTATGTTCAGTGCCACTTCTGGATCAGGATACACCTTAACAAGCATGAATTCTGCATGTAAACTGGGACTGAGAAATATTTATAGATCCTGTGTGAGGAAAGCTAGGCTAATCTTTCCTCTGCTGCAGCTGACCTTTTGTTCCATGCACGCTTCTGTGGCTGGTTAATGCGGTGCTGTCTGCACTGTTCTGGCTGCTGTGGCTGAGTAAATAGGGCTGCGTTGCTGATCTTGAGCTGTAGTCTGAGCGCCTGCCCAGCTCCATCTCTGTAGGCGGTACCACTCACACAAGATGTTGCTTTTTCACAAGTATTACTGAACTCTGACCAGACAAGTCAAAACCACTAAGACACATCTTTTGCTGAACTTAATTGTTCTGTAGTTCAACTGAAGGAAATTGTCAAAATCCTGGAGAAACTCAATGGAAATGGAAGATGGAAGTGGTTGCTTCACTATAAGGAAAGTAAGAAACTGAGAGAAGATGGGAGGTAAGGCTTTTGTGCGGGTTTGTTCTTTTGGGCCCAGGCTGACACACCAGGTGACTCCCCCGTGGCTCGGTGCTGGGGGGCTCCAGGGCTGCAGCCCGGCTGATGTGCTGGCACGCACACCCTCAGTGCGCTCCAGGCTGTACGTCTGTGGCTGTTTTTTGGATTCATTTCTGTAGCAGGAGTGTCAGTTAAGGAAGCTGTATTTTGTAACCAGTCTGGTGTAAGGCACATACCTTGGTTACC
The DNA here is from genome assembly GCA_004363575.1 of Solenodon paradoxus. NCBI lineage: Eukaryota > Metazoa > Chordata > Mammalia > Eulipotyphla > Solenodontidae > Solenodon > Solenodon paradoxus. The sequence continues at coordinate 160,623 of RJWH01002792.1, read as the reverse complement.
ATATTCTACAACGCTGTAGAAAATAAATACAACTGTGGGCTTGTCACAGGAATGGCTTTTTGGGTATGTTATTAAGTTGCCAGGATGATAGAAAAATCAGCCAGAATGTATCCTGAATTTAATTTTACCCTTAAACAGTAGATTATAGAAAGGCAAATCTCTTCTTAACTATACACCAGAGGTTTTTTAAAGTAATTTTTATTGACTTCTTGGGCCTGTGCATGGGTCTTCCAAAAGATATGTTTCCAAGTTTGAGTAAGGCTGAGGTCTCACTCATGTCCCAGGTCAGAGCTAAATCTGTGATGGTAAAGCAGAGGACACAGACCTGACTAAGGTCACATGTCCCAGAAAGTCCATCTCTAACATATGTATATGTCCACTTGACCTTAGATCTTAACATAGATGGGGAAAAGGTGAAATTGGTCAAGAGCATAAGACTTACACTAACAGAGAACACTAGTAAAACCAGGAGATTTTTTGGACACAGAAGGCAGGGTGAAGGGTCAAAAGCCATAGCAGTAATAGAGGTAAAGTTCAGTGTCAGTGATAGAGAAGCAAATGAGGGCTCTGAGGAGCCACACAACACCTAAAATTTAGAAACTGTAAGTTAGCTTAGTGTTTGCAGAATTTTGGACAAATAGTGGCATTATGTAGCAGGCAGGGGAACTCACCAAAAATGTATCACATTTTTTCACCTTTAGGGGAATTTATTAAACACTAAAACTAAAAAATCCTAATTTGTAAAACTTCCACAAAGATGTTAAACAGCCATGGATGTTTGGTTACCAGTAATTACAAAACCAAGTCTCAACTCTTATCTCTAGGCAAAAATATGAGAGAGGCTTATGGACTATGTAGATACATAATTGTATAATTAAACATAACACAGTAAGTAGAAGCATATGAAAATGTTTTATTCACAGTAATAAGGAATATAATGTGAATATCTATGTACAGTATGATGCCAGTCATACAGATTTACATATAGGGCAAAGGAAATGTTAACAGCTCTTGTCACTAGAGTTGTGGGAATATGTATAATTTTGGTTTTCTCCAGCAAGCAGGAGAGAATTTGAGTGGAGAAGACAGGAGAAATGGAATCCAGAGCAGAGGTAAAGAGGTTTAAAAGTTAACATTTTCCTCTTAGAGGAGAAAAAGAGGTAGGAAATACAAGATTTTTTAAAAGGGAGGTATGAAATTCTAGCTGCAATATAACTGAAGTTGGTAATTCTCTAAACAAAAAGCATGGCAGGTATAAAAAGAGGTTTTGAAGAGCTGAAATCGATGTGGCATCACTGCTCTATGATCAAAGATGCAAGAAGAGGCCCACTAGGAATTCATGAAAGGCGTGCTGAGCATCATTGTTGGAAGTGGCAGCAGATGAATGAGGCTCATAATATTTTTTTTAATCTGTATTTACAAATGTTTTAAGGGAACTCATGAGATAGTAACATCTAGGAAGCCAAGTATGGCATGAAAGGATCAAATGCAAGTTTTAGCACAAGTAAGTGAACTAATAAGAATGTAAAGTTTAGTGAAGGGAGGAAAAATCTGTGAACTGTAAACTAAAGATACTGTAAAAGATATTTTTTTCACACTTATACTGAATCTAAATTTGATTAACATTTCTGTGTATCTTCCAGAGTGGATTCAAATGCACATAAAAAGAATTTAATATTGAAATCATATCAGAGTGCAAATATCATTGAATTACTTCATTATCACCAGTGTGACTCTCGATTATCAACAAAAGCAGAACATTTGAAGTGTCTGCTAACTCTGCAAGTTCAGCACATGCACACCAGGTTTGCCGTCTTCTTAACAGGCAAGTTCACAGCCTGAGTTCGGCCTGATTGTCACTGTTACTCAAATAATGCCAGTCACCTCCAGAAATGTCCTTCAGGTGGAATCATGTGACTCCATTGAGAACAGCCTAGGGGGCACAGTAAGGCAAGGGGAGGGGTGCTGTGGATTTCATCAGCTAGTCAAGTTTTTTAATCACCTACAAGTACTTGTTTATATCTCTTTATTCTTCATATTCTGTGAATCTTCACCAGGTTTTATCAAAGCAGTTTTTTAGGAACAGCTGTAGTTATCGATTTCCAGCATTATTATCTCACCACACACACACACTCAAGATTTTTTTAAATAGTTGGAAATAAAAATTGTTCAGTAAGAGGTTTGCAGTGAAAAATGCACACACTCCTAAAGCAAAGTTCATCTGAGCCATTAGTGTAGTTGTATATCTTTCCTACTTCCCTGAAAACAGATGTGCATGCTCGCAAGTGGATGGGGAATTCATAAAACATTAAGTGAAAGTTCTGCAACTTCTTAAAATACATGTAAGTGAAAGGGTTTTTTCTTTCTTTTCACAGAAAAGTCTGTCTCCAGAGAAGTCTTTGAAAATGGTGGCATCCTTGTTACCGATGTGAATAACTTTATTGAAAATATACAAAAAGTGGCAGCTCCATTCAAGGGTAGCTACTGGTAAGACTCTGAATTTCACCCCTTGGGAGTTGGGAGTGTGGACATTCTTTATCTGACAAATCAGGCTACTTTTTTTTTTTTTTTTTTTTTAAAGGAAGATGCAGACAGGAATAAAGATAAGCAGAGAGAGGAAGAAGTAATTTATTTTGTTCATCTTGGTTATTTCCCCCTATGCCAGGTCTTGAACTGGGGACCCTTGGGATGTAAGTGGACCATGCTCAGTGAATTCAACCACTAGGCAGCCAGGGCACACTCGGGCTCCAGATTTAAGATGCTGACTTCAGGGGTGGACTTCCTGCTGCTCTGGCACCTTGGGAACTGCTGAAATGACCAATACAGTTGTAGTGCCACATTTTAACGAAGGGAAATGACGTTTAGGACCGACTACAGCATTGTGACGTCTCCTTAAATGCAAAGTGCTGTTCCCTCTTGGATCATCCTAATTCTAAAATATTTCCTATTTTGTGTTAATCTAGGTGACTCAACTACAGCTTGCCTAGACATCAGTGATGGATGCCAACAAGACATTAGTATTCTCCCTGCTCTTTGAAAAAAAAAAAAATTGATGAGTACCAACATTCTTTCCTCTTGTATTTGAAAAAAACAATCTTACACAGCTTGGGGGAAAGTTTTCCTTCTCATTTTTTATAATGTTAAAAATGTTCAGTTTTTTTCACAGTAGCTGCCCATTAGCTTTGAGTTGCAGCATTATTTTAAATTATTTTCTTTATAAACAGAATGCCTTCAGAACTATGAATTGAAGTATTTAAAAAAGAATTTCAAATATGTTTACCCAGTTGTAGCAAAAATATTTTAACCAGTAGCTTTGTTTCTGCATGTTAATGTCAGAATGACATGTAACATACTTCTAGGTAAAGATTTTATCACCCTTGTAAAAAACTATCATCTTAAATGGTTTTATTGACTTATTCAAGCAACACTACATAAACATTTTTTCCAAAATGGTACAAATTTATAGCTGTCATTTTTCACTTACTCAGTTTTTGTACATAGTACACTAAAAAATCAGCCCTCTGAGGAATAACCATTTATTTATATTAGAAATAATTTCTATAGTAACTTAAAACCAAGCTAAAAAAAAAAAAAAAACATTTCTGATACATAGTATCTATTTGGAACAGCCATTTTTGTAACGTTTCATTTTTTAATAAAGACAACTGAAAATTCAACTGTTTCTGAAATTACTTCATAGCAAAAATTAAATTTGTATGCAACACGTCAGCCATTTCTAGGCCAATTAGCATAAATGACTAGCTTCTAGGATCCCTGCCCTCATCACTTTTCCCTTGCTGGGCTTCCCCTACCAAAGGAAGGTGCGCTGAGCAGCAAGCTACACTCAGAAAGGAGGACGACGTTTATTGGACTTTTTACCTGGCCCTTGAATGCATTAGATCTTTGTAGGCATTCCTCTGCTTTGTACACTTCCTTAGGAAAACTGAAGTGCCACGTTTTCTCAGGAGGAGGACTAATAAGTTTTAATTAATTTGACACTAGCTCTTACCTGGAAACCCAACTACTTTATTTGAATTAAGAGGACCATAACACCATATTTGGTAGACTGAATCTGAAGCCAGTAAGGAAAAGGAAAATTAAGCTTTACTGAGCTCCTGTTCTTGCCACATGCTGTCTGCCTGACAATTTGTCTTTCAAGTTGTACTTCAAGTCTAAGTCTCCTTTTTAAAAAAGTTTTCCAGTATAAGGCCACTGTTCTAATACTTGAAACCAGGCCATATATGTCTCCCTTCTAGGCTGAGCTCTTCCAGACTGCCTTTGTCATCTTTGCACCCCAGCACATTAATTCAGCAAATGCGTTGAAGTGTATGAAAATAGCCACTGTTTCCTCTTTTTACTTATTACTAAGTGATGCCCTTGCCTGCATTAAGAGCTCACAATCTGAAACAGTATGAAAGAGTCTGGCAAAGGCCTAAGGGCTTGCTGGAATTCTAGAGAAAGCAGTGGTTCTCTTTGGGGGCCATTCTGTATATGTAATGGAGACTGGTCATCTAAAGAGGTGTGGTACTAGCTAGAGTGACAACGAGAAGTCAGAGACGCTACTCACTTCACGCTGTGGGTAAGGGCCTACAGCACAGAATTCCCTGGCCAAACCGGACAGCGAGCGGCTGAGCCAGGGTATCAGTAAGACTGTCTACCTAAGGAATTAGTGATGAGGCCTCGCTCACCTAAGGTAAGTTACAGCATTTAGGAGGTGACAAACTATCAAGGGGAAAGAGGTGTTACCAGTACAACTATTTTTAACTAGAACTTATTTGAAAAAACTAATAAACTATTCACCTATTACCACTGCTCCTATCCACAAATTATCAAAAGGCAGCTCATATTTGTATAGAAAAGAACATGTGTTCTAAACCACTAGAGTATCTAACAGTGTCATAATTCCATTGTGTCAGGAGGTAACAGGGTCTAGTCAGTGTGGCCAGACAGCAGGGACTCTGCGCCATCCACACCACATTCTCAGTGATGCTGGCTGCCACACTTCTCTCCTGCCGTTTGAGCTCTACTGAAGGAAGTAAGCAGTTATGCTAAGGCTAGTACAATACTTACAAGCTCTTTCACACCAGGACACACAGATCAACTGAGAGGTGCTGGTTTCCAGAGTTTGGCTTTATTTTGCAGTACAGAAATCATGTGGAGCCATTCTGAGACAGACATCATGAAGTGGGGCTCTGTCAAATCAATACTGCATTGCAGCTTGGTCCATGAGAGAGGCCACACCTGGGATACAAAAGAAGCTTCTCCGTTTAACCTGCTTTATGATAGGTTCCAGTCCTCCTTAAGTTTACTAGGTTAAAACATCACTCACAGGCTTCCTCCAAAATGACTCACAAAGTCAAGTTTGATGAGGATTTGAGGCCCATATAAGCCAAACATGTGGCTGTGCTCTGTGAGCACTGTCACGATATTGACACGAATGCAGAGGCACGGGAATAGTTAGGGATGCAGTCCCAAACTTCAGCCTGTTTGACTGAGACCCTCCTTACTGTCAAGAGGACTGATGACACACGTTGCACTGATCAGCTCTTGAGCAGAAGCCATCATTGCGAAGGCTACACTGATTAAAAGATACAAATACTGTATCAAGTTCTCTATCCTTATTACAATGTTTTTAAACTGATCCTTCACTAGGAAAAAAAAAAGCCAGTATTGGTTAAATTGAACAGAATATGGTAACCTGCCAATTCTGAATAGCCACTCCATGAAAACAAGTTAATACATGATATTAGAAAGGGAGGAATATTGACTGGTACAGTGCTCTGCAATCTCTCAGTTTTGATTACAAAAGCAGGTCTTAAAATACTGATTTCATACAATATGCATCATTTGCCAAATTTTAATTGTGTCCTGTTTAGATAAGAGCATGTACTGCTGTTAGTCTTCCCCAAAGATGTCATTTTTCTTGCGCTTCATTTCCTCAAAGTCAAATTCTGATCCTGTCATTCTCTTATAGATGTCTTTAATGTCATCACAGGTTGTCTCAAAGTGAGTTGTAGCATCATATGTGCGAGAAATAAAGATCTGGAAATAAAAATTACAAAGACTTAAGACTGTGTGGGGCTTATCTCCCAATGAAACTGAGGACACCCTCAGACTGCGGGCTGCACTCACCTGGCTTTCTTTTCCCAAGTCCTTTGGTACAAGCAAGTCGCTGATGCTAACAAACCTGGAGGGAAGAGACCTGAGTCAGCAGGCATACAGGACTACTTTACCACCCGAAATTCCAAACCAAAGTTGCCCAGAGAAGCCAAATGCACAGCAGCCAACGGCTTCCATTCTCGTGGGCTCCACCCTCTGCCCTACATGGAGTTAAATTCAAAGACTCCCGTCAGGTTAGGGTTTTCACCGATGCGAACGAACTCATCACTCACTTCTGCTCAATGGGTTCCAAGAGCTCCAAGGCTGGTCTGATCTCCTTCTCTGGCTCCTTGGTCTCCACAGTGGTGCTGACAATGGCGATGTACTTCCCTTGGGCCGCCACGTTGTGGGCAGAGGAGATCACGCAGACGTAGATGTCTGGGAGGAAGGAGATGGTCTCTGGCAGCCCGCCTTTCAGGCCCGTGTGTGCCCGAGCTCCACCCCGATACGTGGAGTGACAACCTCCCCTAAGCTCGTGTGCTGTGCGGCTCAACTACGCAGATACTCAGCAATTTTCAGCCAGAACAAATTAAGGCTTTCGGTGGCACTGAACTACTGGACTGGGAAATGCAAGTTGGGCTCTTCATCCCTGGTGGTTAAACATCCCTATGGACTATGCCTGGTTTAAACCACTTGACTCCTTTATTCTGTTTAGACCTTCACAGATCCAGGACCCTTCAATCTAAGTTCTTTATGTGATTTTTAGTTTCTATATAAAAAAAATTAATGTCCATTTAAAAGCTGATACCTTTTTTTTTTATTAAAGGAAAGGTACAGGCAGGAATGAAGGTGAGCAGGCGGGCGGGCAGGGAGAAAGAAGCACTTTACATTATTTAGTTGCTTACATTAGGTTCTTTCCCCCGGCACCGTGCGCTGAATGTGGGACTGCTCCCGGGGGTACTAGAGCACCGGGCAACGTGGGCACGTCACTGATAACACGTTTAGCTGGATTTCTGGTAGAGATTTAGGGTTTCTAACTAAAAGGAGGATGAGAAAAGACAGTGGATGTAACCTAGGAGCTAAGCCCTGATCTTAAATGTAAGTATGAAGTTGACAAATAATGACAGGAAAGCGGTACTATCATGGATCAAAAGACACAGTGGAGGCAGGACAGCTCCAAGCACAGACCTCCACAGCAATGTCCCATTCAGGCTGGGAGGTGCTGACTGCTCACCTCATTCAGTCTCAAACCCTACAGGTAAGGAAGCCTGGCCCAATGGTGAACACATGACCCAGGCAGCGTTCCTGGGTTCCTGGTTCCTTTGTCCATTTCAACACAGATTTTGGATCTCTCTTTCATAAGAGATCCACCACATTTTGTTTCTCAAATGTAAACTCAAGTTTCTCAAGTATAATAAAGTAGGAACTGAGGCTGAAACAAAGCAAATTAAATCTAAAAATTCTACAAACATCTGCTGATCTTCAACTCACCTGACTTCCGACTGACTTGGTTCTGTGGAATAATGATCTGGCAAGAGTTGGCATCATTGGTGTTCTTGATGGGGTGGTTGAGGATGCAGATAACTCTGATCACCTGGCCCACTTTCTCCACTCGGTCTTTTACATAGCTGGGATCACAGATGAGCTGCTTACAGCGAGCAATCTGGAAGCAGATGGTGCAGTGCGTTCAGTGTCCACAGTGTATAGTCATGTCATTTTCCCTTGAACATAATCTGTTATCTTCATAAATTTAACTATAGCCAACTACTGATCTATAACTAACTACTAAATTTAGCTTTGCCAATAATCTCTACAAATTCTCCTGAAACATTTACATGAATTCTAATTCAAATGTTAAAGAAAATCATTGCAGTGTTCAGAAGTTTTAGGATTCGAATTCTGGCTCTACTCAGTCTCAAAGGGTGGTTAGCATACATGTTATTAAGCGTATAAACTAGTAATATTACACACAAAGAAAAATTGTTCCCATTTTAAGATTATGCTAAGTCAATCTTTAATTGCAAGATAAATTATGTGAATATTATATGATAGCTTTCTTCCTTTTTATATCAAAATCTTAAAATTTCCTAAACAGGAAACCAGTGTGAAGAAGGAAATGAAGCTGTGATAAAAAAAGAAATTTGAGTCATCAAATGAAAACACTTATCCACATTTCCTGAATACCTACTATGCTGAAAGCTTGAGGCAGTTACAGAATATCTATAATAATGATGGTTAGCAGTAAGCACAGATTATACAGTCTTAATTCACAGAAGATCAGGAAAAGAAAATATTTTTTTAAACTACATTTTTGAGTTTCTTTTTTCATTTGAGCAGTTCTATTTGTAGAGGTGATATTTCATGACGTAAACAGTCTGATTTACAGACCAATAATAATGATTCCACCTAAAGTCAGCAAGAAAATGCACAAACACTCCAACCTACTCAATCAGAATTATACACAATTCAAATTTGAAAAAAACTGCTACAACTGCACCTAGCCAGCTCCACAGCTAAACCCCAATTTTCATTATTAACAGTAGTAATTTGTTTAATAAGAAAAGTCTTTGGCAAACCCTAGTTCCAGTCAATAAATGATAATGTTGAAAAAAAAAAAAACCAAATTTAAATGAAAAGTTGGGAGGCAGGCATTAATCTACACTATAGAGTACTACTTATGCTCACCCATCGAGCATATTATCTTAAGCGACAATCAACACAACAGAAAGTATGAAGAGATGTTATTTTAAATAAAGTACAGCATCTTAACTCGTCCTTAAGCCATAATGAATATCAACTTAGCATTAAGAAACCAACTGAACTAATAGGGTTGGACTTACTGTAATATGTATGTGTGTGTGTGTGTGTGTGTGTGTAATAAATGGTGTTGGATTTACAATGACACACACTTTAAACCTCTGTTACAAAGCAATTAAAAAAAAACAAACTTAAAAAGCGGTGCTCTGGTAGAGCAGCAGTTAGGCACAGTGCACGAGGACCCAGGTTCATGTCCTGTGGCAGGGGACAACCAAAATGAACAACTAAAAAAATGTTCTTCTCACCTCTCTTCCTATATGCTTCCTGCCTGCCATCCTCTTAAAAGAATACCATAAATGAAACTAATTTCATCATGTTGCCTGGTGGCCCAGCCCATGGCTGGGAGAAGTCACCAAAAACTAAATAAGGCACGCCCTGGTGAAGTAGTAAGGATTGAGCGCAGTCCATATATATCCCAAGGTACTGGGGTTCACATTCCAGGACCAGCGGGAACTAAATAAAGTGCTTTTTTCTCTCTCCCCTTCTGCTTGCACCAATGAATGAGTGAAGAAAGTGCTCCCTCTTATTAAAAAAAAAAATCGTAAGAACACAATATTTTTAAGATCTAAAAGCTATTTATGGCACGCCCCGGTAGAGTGATGATTAGGACAACCGCCGTCAAAGGATGCAGACCACATACCCATGGGCTTGAGTGGAGGGGAAACAACCAGTGCAAACAGCTGACTAAAAATAAAATGCTCTCTCTAAAAAAAAAAGAGAGAGAGAGAAAGAAAAGCTATTTACCTCTCCTTCAGATTTTACACCTATCACTTTTCCATTTTCCATGATGATTTCTTCAATTGGTTTATTCAGCATGTAGGTACCTCCATAAATAGCACTTAGTCTAAAAAAAAAAAGATTTTAATTACAATTAATAACCTGACTGTTTCAACTATTAAAGTCTGTTTTCTTAGCTTGTAATGTTATAAATTTGCTCCATTCCATCTCAAAGATGTTAAAAATCGTTAAAGCATTAATTATAAAAGAGTGAAAATCCATGAAATGATGTCTTGTATTCAGTAATCTCTAAAAAAGCATAATTTATACCGGTCTAATTCTCCTGCATATAAATAAAACTCTCAATCAGAAAAACTATCAGAAGGCACAAGGGAATGGCTAAAACCAGGCAGAAACTGAAGAGACCTCTGGAGAGGAAGTAACTGGACAAGATTTTTATGTGGTTCAGATGGCTTTTCTGTGAGAAACTACCCTCCCAGTCCCTGCAAAAAGGGGACAGCAAGAAAAGAAGCAGAAAGCCTGCAATCTCGTCAATTTAAGGTGCTCTTAAGAATTTGGAGCTATTACAGGAGATGAAAATAGTGGAGGAAAATTCTACATATGGGGGAGTCAATCAAACCTATGAGAAAATCTCTTCAAATCCTAACTCAAAAGTGCACATATGTGAAGAGACTCCGGAACCAGCAGAAGGCAACCGGGTGAAAGGCTCAACGTGAACAGAGCTTACAGCTGCAGGTCGTAAGGAAAGGCTGAAGTATGACAATGCCATACTAGAGGGAGCTTGGAGCACACTTTGGGCTTTCAGTTGAAACCCCAGAAGGACCACGCCTTATCTGGGGACTAAAGACTCAGCTAAAGAGAAAATAAACGTGTGCAAAGTGCCCCTCCCAACAAAATATAAAATCAAGTTACCCAAGTTCAAGGTGAGTGGTTCATGATTAAACTACCTACACCAACCATAACCGACCCTTTAAAGAAAGAATCCTGCACCTCAATAATGTATCATTAAGTCCAATATACAATCAAACACAGCACACCCTGGTGGAGTAACGGTTAGGTACAGTCCATAATGTATCCCAAGCTCCTGAGTTCAGGCTCCAGGGACAGGTAATTAACAACCAAGCAAAAAAAGAAAAAAAAAAATTTTTTTTTTTTTTTAAGAAAGGTGCAGGCAGGAAGACAGAAGAGGAAGAAGCACTTTATTTCCATTTTAGTTGTTCACACTGGTTGCTTCCCTCCCAGACCCGGGATTCAAACCCAGGGATATGTGAACTCTGTCTTTTAGAGACAACTGACCTAACCACTGCTCCACCAGGGCATGGCAATAAAATATGTATTCCTCCTCTGTCTGCCTATCTCCGCTCACCTTGATTCCTGCAGGCACCTTTCCTTTAAAAAACTATCATCATGATCATTATCACCATTACTAGATGTGTGAAGAAACAAGAAAATGTGATCTAAAGAAGAAACATGCTCAGATCATCAATGGTGAAATATGCAGTGGGATTAAAGCAAATATTATAAATATGGTCAAGGACAAATACATTTGTTCAAGAATGTATTTAGGGGCCTGCCCTGGTGGAGCAGTTTTGTCCACTGCCTCTGGCCAGTGCAGTCCACATACATTCCAAACACTAGGGTTGAGGGGAACAACCAAGATGAACAATTATTTAAAAATAAATGCTTCTTCCCGCTCTCTCCTCCTGCCTTCCTTCCTACTCATCTTCATTTCTGACTGTACCTATCCTCTGGGGGAAAAAAAAAAGTATTCAGGAAAGTCAAGTGAAAGAACAGAAAATCTCACAAGAAAAATGAAAAATATATGTCAAATGTGGGAATTACAGTTCTAGAAAGTACGATCAAAATATTTTTTTAATTCACTGAAAGGGATTAATAGCCTGTTGGAAATAACAGGAAAAGGAGTCACCCGAGCAGTCCACATCATCCAAACACATCATCCAGCACATCGCCCAAGCAGTTCAGCGAATCTCAAACAAAAACATACCCTGGCAAATCCTAGTTAGCCAGTCAAAACCCAGAGAAAACCCTAAAAACAGACAGTGGAATCAATGCATACACAGAACCAACTTCTGATGCCAGTGACACCTAACCTCTCATCTAAGACTAAACAGGCCAAGAGTGAAGGGATCAACAATTTTAAAGCACTGAATGAAAAAAATCTCAAATCAACAAAGTAACTGAGGGTGACCTAACATATGAGCCAACCCATCTTTAAGAATGCACAGACATGAGCAGTCAAACCACAAAGTTACACAAATGGCCAACAAGCTCCAAGAAAAGGTGATCAGAGGAGACGGTAAGAAGATGGTGAGCTGTAGGTGCAAGATTCAGAGCCTCCTCATAGAACAACTAGGAATTCACCTAGTCACCAGAAAAAGACACGGAGGAAAGGCATGTGCGAAGCTATAGAGACACAAAGGCTTTTGCAACAAGGAAGGGCAAGAGAAAACGTCAGGGCTCGGAGCTACGCTACAGACTCGGGACTCAGAATTAAGGGCTGCGGCGCAGGCCGGGTAGAACCACAGGAAGAAACGGACCTCCTAGAAAGCTGCTCCAAAAGCAGCCAAGAGCCCACACAGTGGAATTGGGTTGAGGAGGCAGAAGAGACCGTCTTAGCGCAGGGAGAAAACATAGCAAGTGTGCCAGGGTCTCAGATGGACCCATGCAATTACACTGGGAACCTCAATAAGCAAAAAGCCGCTAGAGGAATTCCCCACCTTCCACCACCATATTGTGCCACAGGATCCGCCCTCCAGATATCCTGCCCCTAGGATGAAAGAAAGAAGGTAGTCTTCTGAAGGGACAAACCCTCAATGCTACCCCTAGTGGCACCCTGTGGATGGAGGCAGAACTGCAGTCTGATTGCCAATTGTAAACCAATAGCAAGGCGATGACCCTACACGGCACCATCACTGCAGGGAAAACAAACCCTCATGAATATAAATAAGACACTGAGCAATATACGCAGAATGATGGATTCAGTCAAAACCCAGGGGAAAATCTGAATACAGCAGATGTATGCAAAATACTTGAGGATGAATTCAAGGCAACAGTGATAAACATTCTCAGAAATCAAAACAACAGAAGTAAAAGAATAACAAAAAAAGGGAAAGAAGAAATGGAGCAAAAAAATCAGAGAAATGAAGAAAACGATAGGTGAATTAAAGAGCAGCAGAGAGACTCAAGAATAGGATGGATGAAGTTCCCAACAAAATCAGTGAGTTACAAAACAGGGCAGAGGAATGCACTTAAGCAAACCAGCAAACAGATAAAACAAAAATGCAAAGAAATGAGGACAACATTCAAGAGCTATAGAATAACATCAGAAGGAACAACATTTGCATCATGGGGGTCCCAGAAGGACAAGGGGGTGGTGGGGAAGAAACTGTATTTGAATAAACAATAGCTGAGAACTTCCCTAACCTGAAGAATGAAGCAAGCCCAGACTCAGAAAGCTCAAAGCGTCCCTAATAAAAAAAACACAAGCAGACCTAGATATTGTCATCAAAATGTCAAAAATACGAAATAAAGACTCTTAAAAGCAGCTAGAGAAAAACGAGTCACATACAAAGGAGTCTCCATAAGACTGTCAGTTATTTCTCAACTGAAACTCTATAGGCCAGAAGAGACTGGCATGATAAAGTCAAGTGCTGAAAGAAAATAATTTTCTATCTAGGGCATTACGCCCTGTGAGATAATCATTCAGAACTGAAGGAGTGATAAAGAGCTTTTTCAATAAGCAAAATCTAAAGGAATTCATCACCACAAAACCACTCTACAAAAAATATTAAATTATGCTCTATAAAGTGTAAAGAAACACCACTTAAAAATGGTAAGACAGCAAATACAGTAAGTGGGGAGGAGAAGAGACATGGATGGGTAGAATGAGTGCACTAAGACTAATCTTTCAAATAAAAATAGGAAATAAACACAGAATTCTTAGTGTTAACTTCAGGGTAACCTCAAAACAATCTCTAGGAGGGAAAAAACAAAACAAAAAGAGAAACTAATCAAACACAACTACACCCAAGTCACCTAAGAAGAGAAAGAGAAGAACAAAGGCACAGTCAGGAACAACACACAGAAGACACATTACAAAATAACAATAGCAGCTAAATATCAATAACCACCCTAAAAGTTAATGGACTGAACTCACCAGTCAAAAGACACAGAGTGGCGCAATGGATTAAAAAGCAAAACCCTACCTTAGGCTGCATTCAGGAAATCCACCTTCTTTCAAATATAGACAAAAGCTCAAAGTCAACAGTTGGAAGACAATCCTACATTCGAAAGGCAACCACAAAGGACCCAAAACAGCTATACTTATGTTGAATAAACTAGACTTCCAACTAAAAAGCAAAATGAAAGACAGAAATGGACAATATACATTGATTAAAGGGTCAATTCAGAAGATATTATGCTTATTAATATACATGCAACAAATGAAGGAGTATCAAAACATATTAAGCAAGTATTATTAGACCTGACGAGAGGCACTTACAGCAACAGAATAATAGTGGGAAACTTCAATACCCCACTTACAACAATGAACAGATCAACCAGGCAGAAAATTCACAGGGAAACAGCAGCTTTAAATGATCATTCAGAACAGCTAGGTCTAACAAACACATACCAAACACTTGTCTCAAAACATGTCTCAAATTTGCACAGACTGAAATCATACCCAACATCTTCTCTGACGACAATGGCTTAAAACTAGAAATCAACCTCAAAAAGAAAGCTGGAAGACCCCAAATTAATTGGAGACTATGAACAATATGCTTTTGAATTGACTCCGGGGTAAAAGAGGAATCAAAGAGGAACTTAAAAAATACTTAGAGCCAAATGAGAATGAAGACACAAGCTACCCAAATCTATGTGATGCAAGTAAAGCAGTACAAAGAGGGAAGTTCACTGCAATCCATGCCCACCTCAAGAAACAAGAAGAATTGCAAGTAAACAACCTAACCCTTCATTTAAAATTAGAGAAAAACAATTGAAGCCAAAAATCAGAAGAAAGGAAATATTAAAAATTCAAGCAGAAGTAAATGAAATAGAAAACAAAAAGACAATCCAGAGGATCAATGAAACTTAAAAGTTGGTTCTTTGGAAAAATAAACAAAACTGACAAATCACTGGCTAGAATTAGAAAGAAAAAAGAGAAAACTCTCATAACTAGAATCAGAAACTAAAGGGGAGACATTACAGCAGATATCACAGAAATACAAACATCCTAAGGGAATACTACTAACAGATCTGTGTCAACGAAGTGGACGACCTTGAAGACATGGACAGATTTTTAGAAAAATACAGTCTACCACCAAGAATGAACCTAAAGAACTGGAAAACCTGAACAGACAAATCACAAGCAAAGAAATTGAAGAGGTAAGCAAAAGTCTCCCAGGGAACATGGTCAAGATGACAACCTGATAGGACGTGTCAGAATCCCTAGCCACAGGACACCTAGAGCTCACTTATTCCTCAGACACACATGGGGTGGAAGAACTGGACAAGGGGTTGCAGACACAGCGGCAGCGATCACTACGTCAATGGTAGGAGAAGGTCTCAGGATTCAGAGCTGCACTGCAGATTCAGGATTCCCCATCCCAGGAGAAAAAAGAGGCAATGGGGATGGAACTGCTGAGAAGACCCAAGTCTCCGAGGAGTTGCTCTGAGGGCAGTAGGAAGCCCACCCAGCGGGACCAGGACATGGAGCCAGGGATAAGGGTCTTAGCAAAAGAGGAGGACCAGTGCCTTGGTGGTCTGAGCAGGAACCCCTGAAGGAAATTACACAGGGTGCCACCCTAAGTGGAAGGCAGCTAGGGGAATTCCCCCACCTCAACCCTTCCCACCACACTGCTTGGAGGCCAAAGGACCCATGTAACAGAAATCCCTCCCCTAGGCTTAAAGGAAGAAGAGTCCCAGTAGGAAGGAATCATCAAGGCTACTACCCACAATAGCACTCTGTGGATGGACTCAGACTGCAGCCTGATTGCTGTGGGTCAGCAACAAGGTGGTTCATTACTGTTCAGAGCTGAGACACTGAGGGAAGGCTCTGCATCCCCAACACAAACTCCAACCCCATAAGCTGCATTCTCAGGTCCCAACGCAGGATCCACCTAAGAACGCCAACAAATCCAGTGAGTGGTGACCCCACAGAGCTCAAAAATTACCAGTGTTCAAACAAACATGCAGGCTCCTCTACCCTACACAATGCCATCACTGCAAGGAAAACCACTCAAGAGAAACAGGCAGAATGACAAACAGAACAAAGACAGAGAAATGCACCCAAAATGATAGATCCAATTAAAACCCCAGGGGAAAATCTGAATATGACAGACATGTATAAACTAAATAAGGATGAATTTAGGGCAACAGTGATAAACTCATGAAATCAAAGAAATAGAGGAAGAGAAAGAAAACAACAAAAAAGAGAAAAGAAATGAAGCAAGATATCAAAGAAATGAAGAACACGATAGTGAATTAAAGAACTCAATAGAGAGACTCAAGTTTAGGAGGGATGAAGACTCCAATGAAATCAGTGAACCAGAGGATAGGGCAGGGGAATATATTTAGGTAGACCAGGAAAAAAAAGAATGAAAAGAAATGAAGAAAGCATTTGTGACCTACAGGATAACATCAGAAGGAACAACATTCACATCAGAGGAGTTCCAAAAGGAGGAGAAAGAGAAAAGGGGGCAAAAACTGTATTTGAAGAAATAGCTGAAAACTTCCCTAACCTGAGGAATGAAGCAAGTCTCCCGAACCAGGAAGCTCAGAGTCCCTAATAAAAGAAACACAGACAGACCTACACCTACACACATTGTCATCAAAATATCAAAAATGTGAGATAAAGAATCTTAAAAGCAGATAGAGAAAAACGAGCCACATACAAAGAAGTTCCCATACGTTTTTGAGGGGAATGATAAAGCTTTTCAGGAAAGAGAAAATTAAACGAATTAATCACCACAAAACCAGTTCTACAAAAAACGTAATGAAATCCCACTTAAAAACAGTAAGACAGCAAATATAAAAAGTGAGGAACAGGAGAGAAGAATAAAAATGTGGATGCTCAGAATGAGTGTAAGACTAGTCATCTTTCAAATAAAAACAGAAAATAAATATAGAATTCTCAATCCAAACCCAGGGTAACCTCAAAATACATCTCCAGGGAAAAAGCAAAGAAAACAAGAAGGGAAAACAATGAAAACATAAATATACCCAAACCCAAATGAGAAGAGAAAGAATAGGCATCAGAACTCTTATGAGATGTGAAATGCAGACTGAGATGTAATTTCAATATCCTAAAATGATATCCTAAAATGAATACAGCATTATAAACAAAAGAAATCAAAAGTGTTACCTTAAAATTTTTTTTTTAATTATTTAAAAAATTATTCCTCCTGAAAAATAAAAGGCCAGGACCAGATGGCTTTCCTATTGAGTTTTACCAAACCTTCAAAGAATTAATAACTATTCCTCAAACTTCCAAAATATTGAACAGAGATCACTCCCAAATACTTTTTATGAGGCCAACAACACAATGATGAACTGATAACAAAAGCTGACAGAGAGAGACATCACCAAGAAAGAAAATTACAGACCAATATTTCTAATGAACACAGATGCAAAAATTCTCGACAAAATATTAGCAAACCGAATCCAAAAATATATCAAAAAGGTCACTATGACCAAATGGGATTTATCCCAGATATGCAAGGCTGGTTCAACATACATAAATCTATTAATGTAATATAACATATCAACAGGAGTAAAGAGAAAAACACATGATCATATCAACAGACACAGAGAATGCTTCCGACAAGACCCAACATCCACTTATAATAAAAATGTTGCATGAAATGGGTGCAGAAGGTACACACTTTAATAAAAGCCACACACGACAAAAGCACAGCCAAAATCATAAGTCAATGGTGAAAAACTGAAAGCATTTACTTTAAGGTTGGGAACAAGGCAACGCTATTCAGTCTCACTACTGCTGTTTAACATACTGGAGGCCTTAGCCAGAGCTATTAGGTAGGAAAAGGAAACAAAAGGAATCTAAATTGAAAAGGAGAAAGTGAAACTTTCATTATTTGCAGATGATGGCATGGTTAAATATATTTAAAACCCTAAAAACTATCAAAAAAAACTACCAGAAGTCATCAACGAATAGAGTAAAGTGGCAGGCTACAAAATCAACGCACAAAAATCTGTTGCATTTTCAAACATAAGCAACACTTGAGAAGAAAATGAAATCAAGAAAATCACATCATTTATAATAGAAGTAAAAGTAATCAAATATATTGGAATATACTTTAAAGGAAGTAAGAGACCTGTACAATGAAAACTACAAGTCCTTCTTAAAACAAATAGAGAAAGATACAAAGAGATGGAAAGACATTCCCCCTGCTTGTGGTTGGGAAAAATCAACATTATTTAAATGGTCGTCTTACCTAAAGCAATAATCAGATTTAATGCAGTCCTCCTTAAAATCCCACGGGCTTATTTCCAGGAAATACAAAAAAAAAAATCTTAAAATTTGTATGGGACAACAAAAGACCCCAAATAGTCAAAGCAATAATTATGAAAAAAAAGAATGAATCTGGAGTGATAACACTCACAAACACTGAGCCCTACTACAAAATGATAGTGATCAAAATGGCAGGGTACCGAAAACAGAGGCACAGATCAGTGGAATAGAACTGAATCACCAGAAACTGACCCACTCACACACAGTCACTCAATTTATGACAAAGGAGACAAAGGCATACAGTGATGAAAGGAAAATCTCTTCAACAAATGGTGTTGGGAAAACTGGACAGCCACAGGCAAAAGAATGAAGCTAGACCACTCTAACACCATTCACAAAGATTAACCTAAAATGGACTAGAGACTTAAGACTTAAAACAGGAAACCATAAAATTCCTGGAAGACAACATAGGAAAGACATTCCATGACAGCAGCCTTAGTCTGGAAAAAAACAAAGGCTGGGTGCAGAGAAAAGGCAACACTTTAACACGGCCGTGGGGGCGCAAACTGGTGTAGTCCCTGCGGAAAACAGTATAGAGATTCCTCAAAAAGTTGAATATGGAAATTCCATGAGCCCATCATTTCACTTCTGGATGTCTACCCCATAAGATACAAAAACACTAATTCGCAGAGACTTATGCACCCCCATGTTTACTGCAGCCCTATTCACAATAGCTAAGAACTAGAAAGTGCCCAACGTCAGATGAATGGATAAAAATGTGGTGTACAGTCAAAGGAATACTACACAGCCCTTAGAAGAGATGAAATCCTGTCATTTGAATCAACATGGATGGAATCAGAGGGGCTTATGCTAAGTGAAACAAGCCAAAGGAAGACAGACAGATACCAGATGATCTCACTCATAGGTGGAATGTGAATATAGAAAAAAAAAAATGAATAGATGAAACAAAAGCAACCTTTGGACACTTGCAATGGAACTGAGGTTACCAACAGGGAATGGGATGGGCGTGGGGGGGGAGGCAGCCAAGTGGTGGCAGATCCCACTGGACAATGGTGAAGAATACTTGGTAATTTGGTGGAGGGTAGGGGCTGCTGACATGTATCTTAGGAACAGGGATACTGCATATATGGAGAACCTACTCATATAAGTTTATTTTAATGTGCAAAATCAAAGTTATGATAATGAAATTTTTTTTAAAGAAAAAGTGATCAAACATCAGCTCCCAGAAATATTAAGTAAAACTATAACGAGGCAGTGTTTCACAGCTACTCGGATGGTTAAGATTAAAAAGACTAGGCACATCCTGGTGGAGTAAGAGTAAGGTCAATCGCCTCCAAAGTAGCAGGCCACATACCCCTGAGTTCGAGTCCCAGGCCCAGAAGGAGGCAACCAGCATGAAAAACTAAATAAAAATAAAATAAAGATGCCTCCTCCTCCTCTCTCTTCCTGCCTGCTTGCCTATTTGCCTTCATTCTTGCCTTTATCTTTCCTTTAAAAAATAAAAATTAATAAGACTAACAACACTAAACACTGACAAAGATGTGGAATAACTAAAACTCAATGCACTGCCAAGTATATGTAAAATGGTACAACCATTCCAGAATAATGTTTGGTAGTTTCTTAAACTTAACCTAAACATAACTTGCCTCATCAGCCAGACTTGCATTCCTGGTTATTTCAAAAGATGACAAGCTATCTGGGTCCACACTAAGAACACAAAAGTTCACAGTAGCTTCATTTACATAATACCCCAAAACTAAAACAAACTAGATGTCCATTAATAGGAGAGTGTGTGTGATAAGTTTAATTCATATAATGGAACACTAATATTTCTTAAATTAGTATATGCTGCTTTATTACCTTTATGTGCACTCCAAAAACAGTTAAAAATCTACAGTGACAGAAATCGCAAATGTAGCTGCCTTGGCATTGGGAGTGGTTATGACTTAAGGGTGATAATAGGGACCTTTCTGGAGAAATACATTCTATATTTTTACTGGAATTTAGTTACATAGGTCTACACATTTATCAAACTTGTCTTCTTTACTGTAGAACTATAGTTTCATTGTACATAAAACTTCACTTCATGGCTAAGGCACAGGTAATGATAGCCATGGTCCTACTTTGGAGGCTCAGGACTAGAAATAAACTAAATTTAAAAACAAAGTTTCAGAAAGCATTTTAAAGCCCCTCTGGAGCACAGACAGCAGAGGCCCTGTCTAGGAAAGCCACAGGCCAGGGCTTAACACCTGCAATCAGAAAGCAAGGCCCACTCAATTTTTTTTTTTAACTTTACTTCAATAAAAATAAAAAGCATCTACCGCACAGACATGCTTTTGTCTCGTTATTCACAACTGCACCTCATATACTTCCACTGAAGATAAGGTTTAGATCAGAGATGCTTTAGTGAATCCGTTTAATATGGGGTTCTTACCTTGCAAATCCTTGCGGCAGTTCCCCAAGGCCGTAGAGGGGATAGAGGTATGGGCTTTTACCATATCTTGCCAAAGACTCACTGTAAAGTTTGATCCTGTCAATGGTTTCACAACATGGCTGATCTAAATAGCTGGAGAAAAGGAAATAGACATTAACAAAGGGTTGTAGTTTCACTCTTGAGTACAATTTAAAAATCTTTCTGATGTTACTTCAATTCGCTCCATTAATTTTTTTTTTTAAGAATCTAAAACTAATTTACAACTAGAGCCTTTTCTTCACAGTATAACATGCCTATATATATTCTGCTAGAATTTCTACGACGGCACTCTGGTGGAGTAGTGGTGTGGGCAACTGCCTCCAGCCAAAGTGCAGGTCACAGACCTTCCAAAGACCCAGGTTCACATCCCAGGCCAGGGAGAACCACCATGATGTACAACTAAATAAAAACAAAGTGCTTCTTCCTACTCGTTCCTCCTGCATGCTCACTTCACACCTCCGTCCCTACCTCCATCTTTCTTAAAATTAAAAAAAAAAATTTGTTTAAAGGATTTGCACTTTCAAGAATTAAGAAATTTGGTGAAGAGTTTCAAAAAACATATAAATCTAGAATCCAAAAAACTTACTCATCAGTTCTGTAAAGTGCCAAGGCATGACCAGTAAAATCTATAACATCTTGGCCCAAGTCAAATTTCTTATATACATCTCGCATTGCAGTCTTCTTAGGATCAACACCCTCGAAAGTTCTAGGATCTTTTTCATCAAAGTTGGCAACATACACTAGGAATTTTCTGAAGCGACGTTTTTCAAACAGCCCCATTAAACCTAAAAAATAGTATTTTTTTAAAAGCACATGCAATAAGACACTACAGAAAAGAAAGTATGGGAGAAAAGTGAGACATGTTATTATCTGAAACTCTTCTAAGCACAGTGCAATTTAAAACAGGAAAGCATGAATTTTAAACTGACATAATCACAACAGATCAGTTATTTATAAATCTGTTTTATAATATAAGTACAAGTAATTCTAACCAGTAAAAATATAATTCTGCCTCTTACTAGCTACAATATAAATGACTTGGAAAAACTATTATTCATGAAGGCATCATCTAAATGTTCTTTGGACAACTCTGATCAATACTCAGTCAACTGCCTAAAATCCTGATTGTTCGTTTAATTTTTTCCCTGTGTACCTACACACTCTTGGGTACTTCACAGAAAAGCAATTTAGATGCCAAAAGCAAACTGACCTTAATGAAGTCGAGACGTTGATTACACTGCTGGTGACTCACATTAATGAAGTCCTACTTTTACACTACGGAGCAGATGAGGAGACAGCTATAAACGATCATATCACACATCCTACAAATCCATATTCTTCCCCAGCATAGATAGCTGCTAGGAAAAAACATCAAGCTCTCTCTCCTCTTTCCTATAACTGTATAGCTACCTTTAAAAATAAACTCAAATATGTCTTTAATACCTGTTAACTGATTCATGTTTGATATTTTTAATATTTTCCCCAACACTACAGGTGAAACCAACAAAAGTGAAGAGCAAATAGTCATTAGGCTATTGATGAAAGTTGCCTATACTTTTGTAAATAATACTTACAAACTAGCTTTAAAAAATGGACAGAATGCGGCATGCCCTGGTGGAGAAGCAGCTAGGTCAATCACCTTCTAAGGAGAAAGCCAAACTCCTAGGTTCCAGTGCCAGTTCCAGGGGGAAGCACCCAATGTGAACAACTAAATAAAAAATAAAATAAAGTACTTCCTCCTCCTCTCTCCTCCTGCCTACTTGCCTTCATTCCTGCCTACATCTTTCCTTTAAAAAAAAAAAAAGAAAAATCTATCGGGACTTCATTCCTCATACAGCCTTGAATTTCTTGGTCAAAATTCTTGGAATAAACTCATTTTTCTGCTTCACTTTATGAAACAACAAAAATCTGTCATCTTTTCTTAATTGCCCCTCTCTTTTCTCTTCTTTCATTTCCCTGTTGCCCTTTCCCACAATCCCGAAAGGGGCAGTACAGCCCTGTCATGGTTCTGCTCCACAGAGACTTCTCACTTAGACTGCTAACATTGTACCAGTCAGTAACGTGCCAGTGAGTGGTCTTCATTACTAGTTGTTAGGGCATCCAACCAGAGACTTGCAATACATTTTAGAGACCCAGCGTTCCTAGTTAACCGGAAACTGAAAGTTAAACAATACTTCCTACTACTGTATAATTTCTATAAAAAAGTCCCTTCCATATGATGATACCTTCCCCAATAACTATTTAAAATTATGCCCTCTCCTCTTCCCTTCATCATTTTACATAAGATTATATCACCTGATAACTCATTATTTATTTATGACCTGTCGCCCACTAATGTTAACTCCACAAGAGAAAGCACTTTAGTTTTCTTTCCTTCCATCAAACCCCTATTCCCAAACCTGGAAGAGCAGCTGACATAGCAAGAGATGTTAATAATTAACATCTGATGGTAGTGAATATTAAAGAAATCAACTTATTCACATGTTGGATATGTAATATACAAAGAAAAATATTCAAATATATAAAAGATTAGCAAAAATAGTTCTCAAAATTATTAAGTGACCTGAGTAGTGCCTTCATTTCAAACAATGTTTACTTTCCTCATTCACTTGCATAGTGAGGTTGATTTACAAAAAAGACATTTATGTGAGGACTTCTGAAACATAAAAATCCAGAGTACTTTCAATAACAGAATAATAAAAGCCTTCCAATTAGCTAATAGGTATTAGATATAGCCAGAAAATTTTAATTGAGTAGACTCAGTGTCATAAGTAAACTACAAAGACAGGGTACAGAGTAAGTCATTCTAAGGGTGGACTTATCTACTCTCACTCCAGTTCAGCAGCTGGGGTCACCACAGCCCATCTTCCTCAGATGAGCCCTGAGATTCACTTACTCTAAGATGTTAAAAGTGCTCCAGACAAATAAATGTCTCACAGAAGGTGAATGCGAATAAACTAACAAGCTAAGGATTTAACTTAAAATGGAAGATTCCCCTGAGCACATTTCAAAACTATTCATGAAAACTCTGCAAAATATTTCTGAACACAATATATGTTCTACGTTACTCTAATGGTCAAATATATTTCTCATTGACTAAAATAACTGACTAATCAATAAATATTCATTGGAAACCAAGTTTTAGTTCACATGATAAAATTCCACAAGAACCAAAAGTATATACAACTTCTAAAAAAGCCAATGTAGGGGTGCATTCTGGTGGCCTGGTGGTCTAGTACACCTTGGGTGTAGTCCCACACACATCCCAAGGTGCCAGGTTCAAGACTCAGAACCAGGGAAACAGCCGAAGTAAACAACTAAATAAAAAATAAATGAAGTGCTTATCCCTGCCCCGCCCCTTTCTGCATGTCTCTGCTCACCTTCACTCCTGCCTATACCTTTCCTTTAAAAAAAAAAAGTTTATTATTAAAATTATAAAATAATGTGCTCTTACTTATCCTTCTTCTGAACTTCCACACTACTCTTTTCCTCAAGCCAATTCAGACTGGAATTTTCTTGCCTGACATTGACTTTAAAATCGCTTCCAATACATGAATTGCTTAATAAGATAGTTATTTGTTAAAATTCAAAAACTATATACTAAAGGCAAATATAAATTATACCTCAATGAATCTAAACTTAAATATATACATTAACATATTTATTTTTGAAAAAAGAAACCTAAGAGTGATAAATCAGAAACAAATAAAAATGATTACCTATTAGAGGGAGGTGACTGAAGCTGTTAAAACAGATAAAATCTCAAAGACAGCATAAAGATTTAAAACTCATTAGAAACTATTTTCTACGGTTATTTGTTATACAAAAGGGATATCATTCATGCCCTGGTGGAGTAACAGTTTGGTCAACAGCCTCTGAAAAAGTGCAGGCCACTTATGCCTCAGTCATTGGTTGGGGGGAAAACGAACAGTTGTGAATAACTAAATAAAAACAAAGTACTTCTTCCCCTCTCTTCCTGCTTGTCAACTTGCCTTCATTCCTAGCTTGCACCTTTCCTTAAAAAAAATTACTCCATACTCACTGGGAATTCCTAAAAACAAGCTATCAGAGAATGACAAGAGCACCAATTAGAAGATCAATTTCACCAAAACAAGAGTTCTTTTTTGGCAACTTGGATATTAAGAGCACCATGATTAGCTTCAGAAGTTCTAGAGCAATACTAGCAGGGTTTCCCTTCCAACAGTACTACTTATTACCTACGTCACCTCAAATATGAGTGAGTTTCCTCACCATGAAAACCTTACCTAACAGAAGGGTTTCAAAGTTAAGAAAAGGAAAGTGAAGTGTTTAGCACAGAGTCTAGAACACAAAACACTAAAAAACACAATGGATCCTATAAAATATTATTATGAAAAGAACCTTAGAGAATAGGAAATCTTCTAGATACTGGATGAGTGGATGGATGGTTGACATAAAGGAACTTAAATCTTATCGCCACAATTTCTCTCACTGTAAAATCTTCGTATTCTGGGAAAATAAAATTACTTACTAGATGCCAGGGCTTCTGCTTCAGTGGAAGGAACCTTGTAGATTTTTCCTCCCTTATAGACAAAACTCCCTTCAGTCACTTTGAAATCCAGGTATCGAGTAACCTCTGTATAAAGCAGCATCTTAACCAGCTGACCTACAAAAGTCACATAATTCAAACCATAACTCCCATCTTACCAACTTCAAAAATTAGCAGAAATAAAACAACATTTATTAATGCCATGGGCCAACAATTTTTTAACACTGTTCAAAACTCCTACAAAAAGTCTCCAAAGTCACAGTCTAAATGGGAAAATTAGAATGCATATCCATTGCTTAGCATAGAATTCTTTTTTAATGCTACAATTTCAAGGCTGATAATTTAATTAACCTGTTTCTATAAAAATGATACAAAATTTATTAGAAGTCTTAAATTATGAACTATATTAATGTAAATAATATATATTTTATTATATGAGTTTTGGGTCTGAGTTTCTTTAGTTCTTAAAATATTTTAAAGTGAGGTAACTCACAGGCAAACTTTTCCAGTGATTTGGGATTCTTCACTTTTTACCCACCACTTGAAATATTTAATCAAATTCCATCAAAGATTATCAGCCATTATATATGCCATGATTAGTTTTGTATAAACAATTTTGATTACTCTGCACAAATCAGTGTCAGTGAAATAAAACATAAAACTGTATACTAGGCAAAGAACTGTATTAACCTTTGCTTCCAACTTTATTCCCAGGCTTCTTCAACTGACTTAAGCTGCCAAGAATGTATTGTGTATAAGCAAAACTGAAAAAAGAGCTGCAGTGTCCAAGGAACCTAAGCTTAAAAATATCCAGATTTTTCCAGCTCCATGAACAAAATTTAAAAAAACAATCATAAAGGAGCAGCTCCCAGTAACCTCTTTATGTTTGCTTTGCTTCAGATGTGGACTCAATTCTGTTTGCTTCATTTTTGGAAGCCTCCACAAGTTCACAATTCTCCACAAGATCTGGAACTCCATTGTCATCCTCACTAGTAGCAAATGGTGTTTTGCTTTTCCATCCACAAATTATTGGGCAGAGCTTTTGCCAGCCTCCTTAAACTCAGACTGTCTGAGCTGCTCTAAGAGGCTGATAGCATTCCTGTCGACTACTTTGTCTCAGCAGGGCTGTAATGGCGACCATATTCACTGACAGATGCTGGAACTTCAGGTTGTTAAACTGAATCACTGTCCTGGTTTGTGAACATATTCACCTCTTCAATGCCAGATAAATTATTGACCTCTAACTTCTTCAAGGAGAACTCAAGTTTATTATCATCTGCTGTAGCTGTTCTATGAACCAACCACCTTCATTTTTCTGCATGCAGTTCCTGTCCTATCAACGTGCACTTGGTTTGCAGTTCAGCAAGTTTCCCCTGGTTCATGATCATTTCTTTCCTCTTGTTACATGGAAAGGGGTAGGCGGGGGGCAGGGTGGCTGGTATTCAGGGTGTCTCAGGCAGACCAGCCGAAATTAGGCACACACACACCAGACTTTTCAATTACAAAGTCAAGTTATATTTATTAAAAGGAATATTAATGTCAGACAATGAAAACATCAGATGTATAATTTTAATTATCACCTGCCTATATACTAAAATGAGCAAACTTCTTTGAGATACCAAGTTTAAAGCTCATTTGAAAGGATAAACACCAAGAGAGCCAATAACTTTTTCTGAGAACAAGAAATAATGAGTGCTTTATGCAATCAGGTGTTAAAGTATATTACAGATGATATTAATTAGTTCACAAATTATTGGGAAACCAGAGACACATGTTATTAAAAATTTAATATAAAAACTCTAATCAAAGAGGAAAAGATTAATGGTAAAGATAAAAGATAAAAGACAACTGTTTAGCCATTTTGAAAAATTTTCAATCTCTATTTCCCAAACAACAGGGTAATAAAATAAGTGTATGGTAATGGTAAAATAGGGGGCTTTTTTTATACTGTGAAAAAATTAAACTACAAAAACATTCAAAGTAAAGACTATCTTTTATAACCGAGGAAGATAGAAAAACTTTAAACATTTCCTTTCATATCAAAAACAAAAAAAGATCAACCTAAATGACTACATGAAAACTAGAAGTTTTTATACAGGGGGAAAAATGTATAAATAAGGCCAATCAAAAACTGGAAAAAAATCTTCAACATATTAAAATATCTTAAAATACTAACTAACCTTTATAAAGAGCTCTTCCAACATCATTAACGTAAAACATGAAAACCACAAAAGAAAAATGTACAAAACATAAGACGACCAATTCACAAAAGAATATTAGTGGCAATAAACACCTAGAAATCATTTACCCTCCAGTAAGTATTTTTTTTAAATTCATTACTTTAGCTTTCAATACAACAAAATGACAAAAACTAGTATGAATGAAGGTACTGGGAAAGAGGTAGTCTCAGTGTATGGGAGAAAGTAAAATATGACACGATAAAAAGTCTTAGAAGAAAATCACTTCCTTTATCCCGATAATACATTTCTAGGAGTACACAATGAAGCCTATCTCACACACATACTCCCAAACATTCACAGTATATTTGTTAAAAAGTTGTCATTATAATTTACTTCAAAGATTTCAATTAAATTTCTAAGAAAATTCAACTAAGTCCTTTCTATTAAAACAAATAGAGGCCCACCTTGGTGGCCTAGTGGTTTAGTCTACTGCAGCGCAGTTCACAAACATCCGAAGGTTCCTTGTTTAAGACCTGGAACAACCCAGATGAATGACTAAATAAAATAAAGTGCCTCTTTCTCCTCTCTATTCCTGCCTACCTGCCTGCTCACCTTCATTCCTGCCTGCACCTTTTCTTTAAAAAAATAAAGTAAAATACAAAAAAAAAAAAAAAATCATTTTTAAACTACAGAATATAAACAAAGATGGTGGGGAGGTGGCACATATCTTTTATTATGGAACATAGACTACATCAGTTTTTCAATGTCATCTAAGATAATATCACAGCAATTTTAAAAGATACTTAGCTCTTCAAAAATTAGAAGAAAAAGATATATGAAAAATAATTTTAAAAGCCTATAAACTAGAAACACTCATATGCCTGTATCCAAAGGCCCAGTTAGCTGAGATTTGTCACCAAAACATCAAGAGGAAAGTTTGCTACAATTGCTTACAATTCTAATGCACATTGTACCACATTATAATGTTTCTCCACAACCATTTACTCTTAAATTACTGACTCACCATGCCTCTGATAGGCCAGATTACTATGTTGTTGCCACGCGACAAACTGCATTTCCAAACTCTGGGAATAATACTCTGTGTCAAGAGTTAGCTTCTACTTTCATAACAGGGTCCATGTATTGTCATAAACTTAGGTTAGTAATATTACAATGTAATGTCACTTCCTAAAATTTAATATAAGGATAATCCCTAAAAAAAATTTTTTTAATAATAAAGTTTAAATTCTTTATTTACCATTAGCCATAAGAAACTTGGGAATTAAGTCAACATTCCAGTCTCGTCCTCTCCCCATTGACGCTGGTGGCGCTCCTGGTATTTTAAATCTTTTGTACAACTAAAATCAAAACAAAGAATATCCATAATGTAACAAAATTTAATTTTAATTATATAATGCAACCACTTTTTGATTAAGTGGTTTTAATATAATAACTGAACACTATATGAGTTAAAGTATAACAGAGACATTTCATTTTTAATTAGATAAATTTTTTGGCAAAGTTCAAATACATATGTAAATTAAATACATCACTAAACTAATGAACGCTAAAACAAATATTGACAAAGTGGTGTTTTTTTGTTTCTTCTTCCTCTCTCTTCATTCCTGCCGGCATCCTTCCCTTATAAATAAATAAATAAATAAATAAGGCTAACAGAGGCTTCCTCTCACTTCCACAGTTATGTAAAAGATAAAAATAAATCTTGGATTCTTCAAATGGGTGTGGGGGGGGAACGGGACACATTAAATTTAACTCCAGTTAGGCGCACCCCTGTGGCTCAGAGGGTAAAGTGCAGGCCATGTAAAGTCCAAGGACCCAGGAACAGGGGAAGGAAAAAAAAGAAAATAAAAATCACTTATACATAACATATATTTTATACAAGTAGGAGCTCTAGACAAATAGAAATTTGCAGTTTAAAATTTAAGAAAACGCACTTCAATTCTTGAATTCTATTGGTAAAGTTTTTATATATATATAATATATACACACACACATATACAAAGTGGATATACATAAAGTGAAATTACCTTTTCACTCAACAAAAATCAACATCCACAAGCATGGATATGAGCTGCACTGTGTTTTATAAGAAACAAGTAGATATTGTCAATTATTTTTTTAATGATAAAATAATAGTTTTATGAACTTTTTTCTCTAGTCAAACATACAGAAAAGTTGAATATATTTACTCTACAAAAATTTTCAAGTCCTTGAGTATACTTATTGCCCTCCCTACCAAAAAAGAAGACGCTACAGCATGCTCATCTTACTGAAAGTCAGTGTCCTAGTTGTGGATGGAATAGTGTCCATTATCACCCCACTGATTATTTATAATGAGGAGATCTGGTGCCATCACCTTAGCCAGGGTCAAATATAGCATTATGAATGGTGGGGGTCTCCTGCCATGATGAACCAAGAAGTACCCAACCATACTCCTTATAAAACCAGTGGGAACTTTTCAAAAGGTGAAAAAAAAGGGGGGAGTGGGGTGAGGAGTGACTTTTGTAGACTAATGAAATAGAAACAAAAGCAATGCTTCCACTGACATTAAAAAAAAAAAAATGCTACTGTACAGTAATGTAAGACATTCTCAGGATCTTTGAGAAATTTGAATGTGGTCTGAATATCATTGCAAATTTGCTTAAACGTGAAAATAGTGTCATGATTATGCAGCAAAGTGTAAGCAGTGAATTATGAAATATTTAGGTCAAATATCGTATCTGTTACTTTCAAAAGTTCAAAAACCAGTAACAAAAATAAGACATGAAGCAAATACAGCAAAACGTTAAGTACTAAATCCAGGTAGAAGGGTTTTTTCATCCAATAGTGATTATTCTTTCAACTTTCTGTATGTCTGAATATATAAAAAAAATACTAAGTTATTTTAAAGTAAAAGTAATTGGAGTTATCTACCTGTCTCTTACAAAACACCGTGCAGCTCATATTCATGCATGTGGACGTTGAACAAGTCACACAAACAGAAACAAACAGATTTAGTAGAACATACTTCCTATGCCCATGTTCTAAGAAGGCAGGAAGCAGAAAAGTAGAGCAAAAGGAAGTGAGCTTTGGAGTCAAATAGCTTAAGTCCACAACCCAAATCTGTGACTTTAACCGAAGACAACCCATATTATCTGTGACCTTAACCCAAGACTATCTTGTCATCTGAAAAACATAAAAGTATCCCCTTCAGAGGTTGAGAAAATAAATGAGACCATATGGGAAGCATTAGCACTGTCCTATACACATCAGGTCTTCAGCAAAAAGTGACCATCTCTTCACTCTCTCTAGTCAATATTCTATTAACTGTGAGAGATACCAGATAACTGCTCCTAATGGCAGAGGGTGACATTTAAGTTTTCACCAGCCCCAAACTAGGAATTCCTGAAAATGTATGATGCTACAGAAAATCTATTTAATAAAAAAAAAAATTAAAACCAACTATAAGGAATAAAGTTGAGATTCACAAATAAAATACTCATTATGAAAGGCAGAGGAATTTGCTTTAATACTTACATCTTCCAGAGGTGTTATCGATGCACTTTCTCCTCCATAATATGGGTTTCTATCCATGTGAAGAACTTTCTTTCCATTCACTGACATTATACCTGACAGGATACATTCCTATAGGGAAAGCGTAATTATTTTTAAAGAAGTAAAGTGCTACAGCATGTTTCAAATCCATACTTTGCTTTAAGAAAGCCTGTCATTAAACATTATTTTGGTAATTAACACACATATGCATTATTTGATGGAATCTAAAGACAAAACCCTAGGCAGACAGGGTTCAAAGTGTGGTGTGTGGACTCCTGTGTTTCCCAAAGTTAAAGTTATTTTCATAATAACAATGGGATATTATTTACCTTATCCCACTACCTTGACATTTGCACTGATGGTAAAGACCAATGAGGTGGAGGCTCTCAACTGCATTCGCCCCTAAGCATTCAGTTTTTAAAAAATGCCCGTTTTACTTAATAAGGTACTTGATGAAGCACCAAAAATTAATAAATGCACATTCCTGACTCTCCTGTATCTTTCTAGCATTTAACATAAAGCAAATGCAGCTCAAGGAAAACTTTCTGCGACACTGATTTGAAAACTGAACTAGTTACTTTTTTCACGAATCATTTTTATTTGAAAAAGTTGATCAACTAGGATTATTCAGACTTAGGCATTTGGTAGACATTTTCTCAAAAAGTCAAAGAAAACAACAGTATTTGTTGCCAAAAACAAAACATCAAACTTCTGAAAGAAAATGTGAGTTCTGGAAAACTTAAATACATCACAATGGGTACATGGTATTCCCAAAGAGCTAAAGGGCTTTTCAGACAACATCAGCAATGATATTAATAAAAATGAGTTTTTGACGTATCATATAAATGAGTCAACAATGTGGAAGATTTACATTATTCAGTAAATTAGTGTTTTCCAAATTGCCAAAATCATGCAGGAGGATAAAAGAAGGGTTCAAAGTGGAAGTCGCATCAGTGGATTCTAATGTAACAGATTATGAAATGTTCACTGATGCAGTTTCAGGTTTCATGATGCAACTAATCTTTCAACCACAACAACAAAGGTGTGCCCCGGGGGGACAGCAGTTGGGTCAGCAGCAGCTGAGCACAGTCCACACACATCCACACACAAGGACAGGGGGTTCGACCAGAGAAACAACCAAGACAAATAAATGCTGCTTCCTCATCTCTCCCTTCCTCCCTCCGCTCACCTTCATTCCTGCCTGCACTTCTCCTTACAAAACAAAAATCTGTCACTTGCATTTTGGTGTAAATCAAATATCAAAAAAATCATAAAGGCTATTAAAATTCCCCTCCCTTTTTCAACTACTCATCTGAATATAGTCTGATTTTCTTCATATACTTCACATCTATCACAAAAGACTGAACACTGAAGTAGATATGAGACTCCAGCTCTCTTCTAAGTCAATCATTAAAAAGGTGTGCAAGAAATGTATAATGAAACTCCTCAACTTTTTATTTTGGAAAGTAAAATTATACTTCAAAAACTATTATTCATCTTAATATACAATGGACTTATTGCTGTACTGAAATGAATTAGTTAAGAAATGTTTAATTTCTGTGTTGATTTTTTAATATAAAAAATTAGAATCTTAAATAAACAAAACTCTTCAAGGTTCTCAGTTTTTACAGTGCTAATAAATTCTGAAATCAAAGAGTTTGAGAATTTGATCCCTAAAGGAAGCATCCAATTGATGTCATCAATAAATTGATGGTTAACAGTTGTCAAGAAAAGGTAATAAAGCAGAGCTATAACTAAGGCATACCAAATCAAGATTGGGGATAGTATAAAGAATGGATTAATGAGAACAGAGAAGACAAAGTTCGCTCAAAACCATTATCCCAGGACTTTTGGTCATCAGTTTTATATTTTAAAATGGCAAACGAAATCCCACGTATCTTTAGAAATCCTTAGTGTTTCAAATTTATCCAGAAGACCCTCGATAGCACAGAACAATCTCAGTTCTCTAGAAACTGACTTTGAAACCTTTATAGAAATTCTTAAATATTACAAATTTTCTCCCATAATACATTCATTTTAGTATTTTTAAATGTTTTAAATTACTCTCAGGTTCAAATTTTACTCTAGGAAGGTGTATCATTTCTTAGATTAAGAAACAAGGTGCACCCTTGTGGCTCAGCTCAGGTGATAAAAGCAGCTACAGTGTAGGCCACGTAAAGCTTATGTATCTGGATTACAGACCAAGGATCAGGGCAAAAAAATTTAAAGAAGAAATAAGATAGTATTCTAGAAGGCCCTCATGCCCTATTCCAGTCATAACCATGCCCACTAATGCCAAGTCACTCTCATGACTTCTAAGGGCAAAATTTGTTCTCCCTGTTCTTGAAGTGCAGGCTACTTTTGTAAATAAAGTTTTACTAGTAAATGCCCCAGCCCATTCTAAGTACTGTCTTGGGCTGTTCAGCAGAAGTGTAGCTGTGACCAACCATACAGTGCAAAACCGGAAAATTTTCCATCTGAACCTTTACAGAGTTGCCTAACCCAAGAAGTGATTCTCAAAGTATGCTTCACCATTTGGTATCACCTGCAAACTTGCTAGAAATATGAACTCTAAGCAGATTCTCAAACTTCAGTTTACAAGTCCAGAGGCTTGTTAAAACGTGCTGGGGCCCATCCTCGGATCTACCGTCAACGTATCTGGGAGGAGCCTCAGAATTTGCATTTCTCAACAGCTCTCAGGTAATGTTGTTGCTGCTGGTCCAGGACCAACCTCAGGAACCACCATTAAAACAAGCAATGCTGCTCAAACTTGCTAAAAGAATCGCCTGGGTGTCACCCTTAAAATGAAGACTTTGTTTTAGTGTATCTGGGGCTTCACCCTCTGCACTTCTGGTAAGCTCTCAGGTGTTGCTAAAGCAGTGGGATGGTGCACTACACTACGGGGAACAAGAATTCTACTGGATGACTATCACACAGATATACAATTTATTTGTCCATCCTATTGATGGATAGCTTCCAGTTTTTGACAACTACAAATAGTACTCTATAAACATTCAACGTATCTTTTAAGTATGCATTTGTTGAATATTTACCAAAGATAGTACAAAAACATTCAAGATGAGCAGAAAGTGCCAAAGAGCTTTCCAAAATGGTTGTACCAATTTACACTTTAGTCAGCAGCGTATGAAAGTTGCTGCTGTTTCAAATTATTTCTCAATACTTGTGCTGTCTTTTTAATTTTAGGTGTTCTACTTAGGATGTGGTGTGATTTGCATTTCCTGACAACTAAAGAGGCTGAACATTATTATAGATGTTTTATCAGTTAATAATGCCATCTTGTTTTGATTAAGCACATATTCAAATTATTTGCCCATTTTTTAAAAATAAGTTTTTTTTTTTTCTTATATAAAAGTTCCTTACATGTTAAGAATTTATGTCTTTCATTGGTTATATGGTATTGGAAGTACCTTCTCCCATTCTGGAGCTTGCCTTTTCACTTTCTTAGTGATGTCTTGATAAACAGAACTACAAAGCCTAATGTTACTGAAAGCAACTGACTTCTTCAAAAAATATCTAAAAAAGCACTAACAGATGGTTCAATATATGACAATACAACATTTACTACCTGATAAGTAGGTTATGATATAAACAAGAAAAAAAGTCACACTTTCCACTGACAAAAGCAGATTTAAGGGTTCAGTTTTTGGAAGCAAAATCACAGCAAGTAACTTTGAGTGCTACATAGCTTCTGTATTTAACTCTTCACACTCAATTGCAAATAAGCATGAACCACTCACTGGGCCATCACTCTACAACAAGCACTGAAGGCTGAAGCCTAAAACTAAGGGCCCAATAATTAAAAGATTCTGCAGAGTGCAAAGAGCTGAAAACTTCCTTTAAATAGGCATCACATGGAACAAATAGCACCAAAGTTCCTATTTATCAAAATTAAGAAAATTAAATGGTATGCTTACTCCAAACACTCAAATTCTAATGTGAAGGTTTTTAACTTCAGTGGCCTTTCATTTAAGCAAGCCAAGTCCTTAAGTCACCAAAAATGGGGGTCCAAGATTTATCATTATCCAAATCATCCTGTCATTACTATCAATATAACAATGTGACTGTTCTGAATTGAAATAATTCTGAAAGGACACCTAAATAACCTAGGAAAGCTCATAGGAGATTAAAGTATCACAGCATAAAATAAAAGCAGAAAAGGATCTGATTTCTAGATAAATATCCATATACCACTTGTCAAAAAAGAAATTCTAAAGTGCATTATCTTAATTGTTACACAGTAAGACTGTCATTTTTGGTACAAAGGTGATGCTTTTGAACTAAAGAAATCTGCATGAAAATGGACTTGCACTCATTTGTCCACATTCAACTGACCTTAATCAAGAGCAAATCTGGAAGATTAGCAATACCTTAGAAAAACAGTGGAACGAACTAATATGCATGATATGCTAACAACAATAGTGTCCATTCCTGAGCATTTCCAGAACTGGAACTCTAACAGGGCTATCAAGTGCTTTCTCATCTGATCTTAAGCCATTTTCCCGTTTAGGTTGGTCTGTTCCCTGCCTCCATGTCTCTTCTGGACGCTTTCCCCTAAGAAATGGATTGGCAATGGACTGCTAGAGAACAAATTTCACCACAAACTATTTAGCTCAGTTGGAATCGCAAGTAAACACTTTAAATTAAAAAAAAAAAATTAATCAAAAATTAAAATAAAAATCCTGTAGTAGTAAGTAGGCCTATTCATTTAGGCATCCAAGAGCCTTCCAACTCAGCACCAAAAGAGAAATTTAGCTGAATCCCTCACTCTGGGTAAGTAATCTCATCTATTTGGGACTATTTTCTAATCAATTGCATGTCCACTTCTGAACTAATCATTTAGAAACGCATTTTCTCCAATGGTCACAATTCTCTATAAAATGACAAAAAGTGCCATTCTAATTCGTAGTAATCTTTTCCTTAAAAAAGTAGTTAAGGCTGCTGAGACACTGACGTGCTGATCACATACACCCCCAGGACCAGGGTGAAAAACTAAAATGAAAAACTCAGTTAATAAAGATATTCCTTTCATTGTCTTCCCCCTTCCCTTCCCTCCTCACCCCTTCTTCTTAAAGGAAAAAAAGCCACATTAAAGCAAAGGTTTTTCCTGCCTAGAGAAATCTAAAGAAGTACTGAGATGTTCCTGAAAAAAAAATTTATTTGATCCTGAAAAATTACAGTGCAGTTCAACACATTTGAAGTGATTTTCAGTCAGTGACTCAGGACTTTTGAAGTCCGATTATATAGGATACACAAGATTTACATCAGTGTTTACGTCAATTTACTAAGATCAACCAGCACAAGTCAGAATTTCAAATCTCTCAAAACAAAACAAAACAAAACAAAAAAACTGACAATGAAAATGGTCCCGTGGATCAGGTGCTGCGCTGGGGCATGGACCATGTAAAGCCCGAAGACCCGGGTGGGGGGAACCAATCTAAAATTCAAAATAAAAATAATGCTTCCTCCTTCTCTTCCTTCCTTGGAAAAAAAAAAAAAAAAAAAAAAAACTTTTTCCTCCGCTATTCCTTTAAAAAAAAAAAAAAATCCTCCTCAAATAAAATTATTTTTCAAGATGAGTATTTTCACCTAAAAAAAAAAAAAAAAAATCACAAAGTACAAGGATTAAGTTCCCAAAGACAGATTCCCAGGAAATTTAATTTACCACGGTATTAGGAACACTTCTCATTCACACTACGATTATAATCTTTACGTTATTTGTCTTCTCATCACTATTAAGAGTATAGCAGAGAACTTGCCCTCTGGCAGTCCATCGCCAATCCATTTCTTAGCGTCCAGATGAGACAATAGAGGCGGTGAACAGACCAAACAAAAGGGGGAAAATCGCAAAAATCAGATCAGAAAACACTTGATATCCAAGTTAGATTTCCAGGTCTAGTGATGCTCGGTAAGTGGAATGAGAAGGTGAATAAAAGGAATGGAAAATGCTTCTCATGTGGAGTGGGAAAGGGAGATAAAAAACAAACTTTCACATTTTCTCCAAAAATTTACGTTAACTAAACGAAATGGTTACAAGACAGTAACTATCGGATGACTTGTCACAAACCCTTTCTCCTAGCTCTGGCGGCCATCCCGAATCGAGCGGCTGGAGGCAGAGCCAGATCAGCAGCCAAGGCGGCCGGCGCCCGCTCCGCCGCTTCCGGTAGCAAAAGACCAACACCCTGCAGAGGAGGAGCCGACACGCCAGCCCAGGCCTCCTTCAGCACACCAGACTCGGACACCTATTTCGCGATACTATTCACCTCGCTGCCCGCTAGGCCGGGTCTCCATCTCCGGGTCCTCCCCTCCACGTCCAGGGTCGCCCGCCCGTAGCACCACCGGTCAGCCCAGTGCGAGCACCCGGACGCCGCCACCCAGGCCCTCTCGGCGCGGGCTGGCCAGGCCCACTGCTACCAGCTGGGCGTCCGGTAGAAGACCGGTGCCGGGGAAACACAACCGCCCAACCCCTCGCCCACACCCGCCAGGTTCCCCGACAGCGCCCTCCCGCGACTCCCAGAGCTCCGGGGAACCCCAAGTCCACGCCAGCGCGCCCCCCCGGACCCCCACGCCTGCCCTTCAATCCCGAACTTCAGCCCCTGGAACCTCGGGTTTTCGCCAGCGCTCGACCCCGACCTCCCGCCCCCGACCCTGCCGCGGCCGCCGCCCGGAACGCACCGTCAGGCCGGTGCCCAGCACAATCACGTCGTACTCCTCATTCATGGCGGGCAAGACGATGACACAAGCCCGGAGAAGAGAAAGCTTAACGAGCGGCTCGAGAGGCCGGGGTTATGCGGCCACGCTGAGAAGGGGGAGCGCTCAGGCCGGTCTCGGGGCCAGAGAGTTAAGGAGGGCCCGGAAGACAGGCGTACGGAGTGCGCCAGGAGGGAGGCCGGCCGCCACCTCGGACAATCAGAGAAGCACGGTGCAGGGAGGGAGGGAGCGGCGACCGCCTCCGCAGGGGTGGCGGGGAGGGGGAAGGGCGCCCTGCAGGGCCGTCAATCACGCCCTCTCAGCGCTCTCATTGGTTACGCCTTCGTCGCGTGCCCACCCTTCTTCCTCTCCCCATCTCGCGAGAAGAGGGTGGGCGGTCTGGTGCTGCGTTCCGAGTCTTTGAGGGTCCATTGACACATTTTCGCGGCGGTCGGGAAGGAGTGGAGGCAGGCTGGCGGGCTGCAGGACGCGCGACCGGAGTAGGCAACTTGATAGCCGCTCCCTGGCCGCCTTATGGGAGCCGAGGCTCGCCGGCCGCCGCCTGTGGACTTTGCACTGGCGGCTGCCACGTGGGCCGGAGAACGCTGGGGACAATTTAGGGCCCCCGCAAGCGCGCGCCCAGACCCACGAGGTCGCGCGAGGAGGCCTGAGCCGGCTACCCCTCACGTCCCAGCAGAGGCGCCTGTTGTTTTGCGGTTCGCAACGTGTTCTTTAAATTTTGCCTTCCTAGCACAATGGGGACAAAAAGCATATTTTAAGTTCAAAAATCTCATGTTTTATCGTACTGCCCACCATGTTTCATTTTTGCGTGGTGCTTTGCCCCATAGGCAGCTTTTAAGATATTTAAAAGGGCGGGGAAAGACTTTTTACAAACTAACTTATCATAAAAAGCAGGTGTATGCCCACAGTTATAAATTAAGCCAGCTATTAAAATTTTTTTTAAAAAAAGGTCCACCAAAAGGTTTAGGCCACGTGCACAGAATAAACAAACCCAGGTTACCTTCCATCTTCTACTGCACAGACACACGCCATCCTTAGGTTTCTCATTGCGATCTGCAGTTGGGGGTGAGAAGGGCAAGTAGAAGTAGGAGCTTGTTTTCAGCGCTGGAAGACCTTGTGGAGAAGGTCTAGACCAGTGATTTTCCTAAAGGACGTTAACAACTCATGTTTTCAGCCTGATGGAGATCTGCATACTCAGCAAATGAGAACTGGTAATTCCTTCAGGATTTACTCAGTTTATAGTTGGGTAAAAGCAATTCAAAGCAAATCTGGAAAATTCAGGGAAAATGCAACTGTTTACAATTTCTTCACCCCATAGAGTTTAAGCAGATATGCTATGTTGAACAATGGACAAAAAAAAAAAAGCTTAAATTTACATGCAACCTTAACTGGATTTCTCTCATAAGTAGACAAAAATCAAGTGCCAAGATTTCTAAACTAGGAACTGACTTTGTATAAGAGGGTGTAACTTACTTCTCTTGGCTAAACATGATGCCTTAAAAATGGCCTGCTATTGCTTTGCAAGTAATCTGAGTCTGTGAGACATATATGCCTGTAAAGTAGACATTAATTCTCACGTTTCTGAAGACTGACAGGTACAAGATAAGGGTGCAAGCAGATTCCATGTCTTGTGAGGACCCACTTCCAGGGTCATGTTGTTACTCTTTTGTGAGTCCTCACAGGGTGGGAGGGGTGTCCCATCTTTCCGGGGCTACTTTTATAAGGTTACCTATATTTTTGAACTGACATGAAATACCCATTTTTTTTAAACTATCAATAACAAAAAACTTCTTTACGTACTGCCATCAGCCTCTGAATATTGAAGAGACTTGTAAACATATCAGCTAAATTATGTTAACCATGTTAGAAGTGAAGGACATTTCAGTATTTAGCTGGAATGAGTGAAAAAGGCATTGGATAGAGGAACTGAATTTAAGGTGATAGGGCTCCTCAGTAGGAGCCTTCTTGCCAGGCCTTAGTTTTGCTGGCAGTACAAGTCCCACCCCTTGAAGAAGGACCGAAACAAAATGAACTGCACTAACTTGGATAGATTGTGTCCACCCAAAAGTCTGTACCTGCTCTTAGGTCTTCAGCCCACCTACTCCATTTGCCAAGAAACTTGGTGGACAACAAAAACTGTTTACAGTAAAGTAGCTTCAAAGTGGCTAATTGGCTCAGAGTATCAAAGGCTGCAGAGGCAGTTCCTGATAGAGTGAAACCTTAGGTTGGGGGAAGTAGGTAGTTGGTGGAGAGTCATAGAAAACACCATCAAACTTGAAAACATTTTAAAACTTTACACAAAGATGGATAAGCATGCAGGGGGAGTCCCACTTACCATGGGTACTTGTCTGCTGATGTTTCTTCCAAGGTTTTCCCTGTACTTTACAAGGAAGCTGAGTCTAAGGAAAAGAAACTGCAGTGAGCGTCAGCCCAGGTCATTTTTGTCTGTCCTGAACCACTGCAGCAGTTTCTCAACCAGTTCCCTACATCACACGTCCCATTATGACCATTCTCTTCTTTTTTGTTTTTTTCCATAAAGAAATTGTGCAGGCAGGTGAAGCAAGCAGGCAGGCAGGAGGAAGAGAAGGAAAAAGCACTTTATTCTGTTTAGTTGTTCCTCTTGGTTGTTTCCACCTTTGCCCTGGGACACAAATCTGGGTCCTGGGGTTGAATGTGAACTGTGCTCAGATGGAGGCAGCAGACCCAACTGCTATTCCACCAGGGCACACCTTTAAAAAAATACCTTTTTAAAATATGAATCAGATCATTTTCATACTTATGCCTACCTATTGTATACAGTTAGAATCAAATGGAGATCCCTTAATCTGGCCTACAAGTTATCTTTTCACCTAGCCTGTGCACAGCTCTCTGACTTCATCTTGCTATAGTTCTTGTTCACTACACTCCAGGCACTCTAGTCTTTCAGTTCCTAGAATGTGGTCAGACTTTTCCCCACCAGCAGCCTTTGCACTCTTGTGGTCCACAGCCACTCACCCTCACTTCCCCTCCTGTACCCCTTCTCACAACTGGTTCTTTCCACTTCCCTAAGCTTCAGTTTAGAAATCTTCCCCAACAACTTTATCTCAGGTAAGTTCTCCCCAGTTTTTGTTCTCTCTGATACCCTGATTATTTCTTTCATTGTTTTTCATCAAATTGGTACTTATTTCTTTGCTTGTTTTTTGTCTGCCTGCTGATCAGAATGTCAACCCCATGAGAACAGGGATGTGTCAGTGCTGTGCTCAATTGTGCCCTCGACACTGGCGAGTGCTGATGAGTAAGAGGCCTGGAAGTTGACCCATATGTTGGCAAGGACTAAATGTGATAAAACAGATAATGGAAAAACACAGCTTATAGCAAGAAGATACTAAAGTTAATAGTCTTAAAGATGGGGTTCTACATATAAAACATAAACTTAAAACTCTGGATGGCTAATACTGAAGAGAAGGATAATAAGTTATCTAGAAAAAAATTTAATGAGGTTCCAAAAATATATCTTCCCTAGTTATGATAGCCCTTTTACCCATACCATCCTACCATCTGTTCCTCTACTCCCAGTCTGCACCTCAGCAGTGACTGACTCCAGCCAGAATTCTAGATCGCACCCCTGATTCTGTTTTGTTCTCACTTTTCACATGGATTCCTCTTCTGCTAGGTAACAACTGACCCCAAAACTTAGGACATTAAAAAAAAAAAGTGGTCTTAACTAGCAATATATTCTATTCTCTTATGGTTCTGTGGGTTGGAATGGGCACAGAAGTGTGGGAAAGGCTTGAGTCTGTATTGAAGTTGTAGTCAGTAGTTGGGGCGGAGTCATCTTGAGGCTGAAGTGGACTGGCTCTCCAAGATAGTTGTCTCACATGGCTGAAGTTGAAATGACTCCCTGGGAATTTAACCTGGACTGTCAATCAGAGCAGCTATGTGAGGGTGGGCTCTCTATCTGTCTTGCACTTCTCGAAGTATGGTTGCTTGTTGCAGACCCCTAGAAAGAAGAAATGGCAGTTGTGAGTCTCTTATAGCCCGGGACAGTGTCCTTTCTGCTATGTTCTACTCATCAAAACAATTGCAAATGTGCACTCTGGTGGGTTAGCAGTTTGATCCACCACCTCTAACCTAGCGTGGTCCATACACATCCCATCCAGCTCTATCCTGGAGCAAGAGGTGAAACAGTGTTACCCAGATCCCCAACCCCAGGCTATTCCCTCTTACTGCCCTGGCTGTAGCCCCATGTGCCTCTGCTGCTGGAGCCGCAAACCCCTCCAAAGGAGAGGCTGCCAACTGCAGAGGGAGCATAGCTTCTCCCTCCCTCCTGCCTCCAGTCCTCATTGGTGCTTTCCACTGGGAGAAGCTAGCCAGAGCCAGCTGGCAAAGGGATCCGGAAGTGTGACTTGCTGACTCAACCCCCTACAGCTCAGAGGAAAGCCAGGATGGAGCTGAGAGACAGCAGACATGGTTAGTACAGCTGCTTTGAACATTTTTATGTCTCACGCACTCGCCATGCCTTTTCCTTCCGGATACACTTTTCTCTCCAGGAACATTCTTCCTCTATCCTTCTACTGGACCATGCTTTCTCCTACTTGTTAGAATTCTCAGAGCAAATGTGACTTCTTCCAGGAATCGTTCCTTCATTCCCATCCTGGATTAAATTCCTCTTTCTGAGTATTTAGTATTGTCTATTTTCTTTTTCTTATTACATAGTATATGGGTTGTATTTGGGCATTCATTGCTGTTTGGTCTTACTAAGTTGTATTCCCCTCAAGGGTAGAACTCTACATTTTTTCATCTTTTTTTCTTCACCATCTAAATCACAGTAGGTACTAAAAACTCAATGCAGGGGTTCCAACCTGGGCAATAATCCTGATGGCCTCTAAGTGGTCTATGAACCCTCAGATTTGTATGCACAACCTCATACACATTTTCCAAAGGTTCCGCCCTCAGATTCCCAAAGGGGTCAATGACCTCTAAATGATTAAGAAACCATGTGTATGAAATGGTTCCAAAAGACATAAGAGAAGAGGCAGAGAAACATGCTAAGAAATCTTTGAAGGAAGATGATTCAAATAATGATAATATGAAATTTTAGCATCTATTTTAAATTTCTAATACAGTTCCATGTAGCTTTTTAGTCCTGTGGATTATTATTTGTCAATTTTCATTAAACTTTTGTCTTGAACAAAAAAGAAAGAAGCCATATGTGTAGATAAAAGGAAGAATTCATAATTCATATTCCTAGGACTTAATGAAAAAATATAACTTCTGGGAAGAAACTGAGTATCAAAGACTTTCAGCGACTTGTCCTAGATCATAGCTTTTTTATTGAATTTTTCTTGTTTATAGATAAACAAAATGAGTACCAATACTGATGATGTACTGGTAAATACTAAATAATATGCAAAATAGAACCCACTAGCGTGTGCAATCAGCAACAGCTCCAGAAGCACAGAATAAGTAGGACTTGGTGCAGATAGAAAAGTGCAGGCAGGAATGAAGGCAAGCAGAGGCCAGTAAAAAGAGAAAGGAGGAAGAAGCACTTTATTTTAGTTCCTTATCTTGGTTGTTCCCCACAGCTCAGGGGCACAAACCCAGGTCCTTGGAATGTATGGGGACTGTCAGCCAAAAGTTGCCCACCAAGCTATTACTCCACCAGAGTCGCCTGTTGTATTAATTCAAGTTACTTCGGTTTCAAAAAAAAAAAAAAAAAATGTCAGAAATAAAAAGTCATGTCCGGCTAGAGAAAGAGAATTTATTAAGAGAATAAATCTCTGGAAGGAACTGGAAAAAAAGGATGTGAAAACTTACTGAAAATTCTCCCCTCAGATCATCTGTAAAGAGTCCTGATTACTTTCTCTTTACAGGCTGATTCTGTCTGCCTTCCTGGATGCGGAAGAGTTGGCAGCCTCAGCGAGTGAGTTATATGTCTGCTCCGTTGCTCAAACCAGACCAGGGTTTCTCAGTCTCACATTATTGACATTGTGGACCAGGTGAGTCTTGTGATGGGGGCAGGCCTGCAGAACCCTGGCCTCTACCCAGCAGATGTCCCAGCTGTGACCATCAAAATGCCTCCAGACATTGCGATTGTCATGGGGTGTTGGGGCAAAACTAGCCTCAGGTGAGACCCATCAACTTAAACTATCCAGGTCTCCCTCTCTCCCTCCCTCTCCCCCCTCTCCCCTCTCCCCTCTCTCCCCTCTCCTCTCTCCCTTCTCTCTCCTCTCTCCCCTCTCTCTCTCTCCTCTCTCTCCCTCCTCCCCTCTCCAGAAAAGCTGCAGGCAAGAATGAAGGCAAGTAGGCAGGAAGAGAGAAGAAGCGTCTGTATTTTATTTTTATTTAGTTGTTCACACTGGTTGCTTTGCCCCTACCCCCATCCAGGACTTGAACCAGGGGTATGTGACCTTCTCCTTCAGAGGTGATGACCTAACTGGTACTCCCCTAGGGCGTGCCTCAAGATGTTTTTCAAGGAAAGTGGTATGTGGTGTTAGAAGTTCAAGAAATGCTGCCTTTGGGAGAGCCACAATGAAGATGATAATGACTCTGAGTTTTCACTGCCTAACTGTTTGGTAGAGAAATCTGGAAGTATTTAATACATCTAACATGTGTAAATCCTCTGTTTCAGTTCTCTATTCCTGGGTATATCAAATAGAAATTTTCTAGTGTAAAGAAGATGCCTGAAAATGCTCATCAAATTCTCATATATGGCAGTGAAAATTTATAGGAAATCTCAGGCAGGGATCAACAGCAAACAGCAATGTAGCAGTGGAAGCTGTCACATGCAGTTGTTGAGACAAGTGAGAAACAGAGGGAGATTTCTAGTACAGTAGCATTATTGTGAAATTTCAAAC
Organism: Solenodon paradoxus; assembly: GCA_004363575.1. Lineage (NCBI taxonomy): Eukaryota > Metazoa > Chordata > Mammalia > Eulipotyphla > Solenodontidae > Solenodon > Solenodon paradoxus. The sequence continues at coordinate 116,153 of RJWH01002792.1, read as the reverse complement.
TCCTACATGTTATACATTGTCCAAAATATATATTTAAATACCCAAGAGGAAGTTGGATAATAAGGGTATTCCTCAAATGAGAGAGTGAGTGTGGGGGACAGGGGAGGATGGAAAAAAATGTAAAAGACCAAGCTTGAGATGACATTTCCCAGACAGAACACATCTTTTACTTGATTCCCTCCTCAAAGTCTGCTAAAATGGCATTAAAGGGATTTTTAAAAGGTTGTAAACTTGTGAGTTCAAAGAGAATAGGAAAGGAGATCAGCTATTACAGAAGTTGATGAAATTTTGAAGGCTAGAAAGCAGATGGTCAAATCTTATTTAACAGCACAGAGCGAGAGAGAGAAACTAAAGGGCCTTCGTGGAAGCAAGCTCCTGCAATTAGAGAACCCCAGAAAAGACAAGGGGACAGAGGCAACGGGTATCTCCAAAAGCCAGGCATAAAGCTGGGGGGAAATGAGAGTGGTGAGAGGTGATCCCAGGAGCAGGAGGGAGGTGTTCCCGGGAGCACGTGGAGATAATCCCAGGAGCAGGAGATCATCCTAGGAGTAGTGGACATGTTCCCAGGAGCAGGAGGGAGGTGATCCCAGAAGCAGTGGAGGTGAGCTCAGGAGCAGTGGGCTTTCCGGATACCCCACCAGCACACAGACACAAAAGATGGTTGTTGCCTGGACCTTTTGAGTCAGTAAAGTCCCAGACTCTGGTACCCAGGCACAGAGAACACACAGCACATCCAGACACATGGGATTCTGGTGCCCGGTATCAATAGTTGGTGGGGGAGGGGATGTGGGGAACTTCTGCCTAATTTTTCTATGAATCTGGAACTGCTCTAAAAAATAGTCTCATTTGGGGAAATAAATTATACTGTCTTCACTAGAAGAAATAAAATGAATAGCACTGGCAGATGAGAAAACTGTGATGTATGGCTTAAAGATGCTGTGTGCTATGTGCTGTGGTGGGTATGATGCAGGATTGGGGTTCCATGGTGAATGACCAAGAAAGAATTCTTAGTACAAAACAGTGCAGCTAAATACGTTTATTAAAGGAGAGAGACAGCTGGGGATAGGGTCCCTGTGAAAGCAGAGAGCTGCTGCCCTGCGGGGTCAAGAGGGTCCAACCAGGCAGGGAGGGGCTTTCCTATGATATTTACAGGTGGAGAGAGGAATACTTTAATCACTAATGGACTGAAAGAACAGTGGCCATAAGGAATTTCAAACGAGATAAGAGACAGGTGGGGAGGCTGTTTTGTGAAACCGAAGTCTGAGACCATATACTCAGTTGTCTTAGAATTTATGGCTTCTTGCTTCCTGGGAGGCCTAATTGGTTTCACTCTGTCATCCTGCAGGCTGGCTTGAAAACGTACAGGAATGTTTGGAAGTTCTAGAAATGCTGCATTCCTCTGAGTTTCCCCCTCAACAAGGTGGGCCACGTGGCCTCCCCCTTACCCTCCTCTGCACCTGCCGCCAGGCTCCACCGGCTTCAGACTCTCCAGTGTTCTGTGACCAGGTACACCTGTCTACTCGGGTGAACATCTGAAAACAGCTGGACTTTTTCTCTTCTGAGGAAATGAAGTTGCACACAGACCAGGAGAGTCTGCTGAGTCCCAGCCAGTTGTATTGGTCTATGGTTTGCACCACAGCCATTTCACTCTTGCCATTTGTCACACGGAGTTGAACTTTTCATCATGGTTTTGTTTCTTCATGTTACATGAAGAAAAGTCCCCAAATGGGGGCGTTTGTGCTAAACCCACCAAGACTTAATATCCAACTGAACTGTGGTGTCAGCCTCCATCAGGATTGTGGTCCTACCTGGTCAGGAGGGAATTTTCTGGTCAGCACCATGCGGGTAACTCTCCATTTCCCAGAGGAAGGTGAGCTCATCTGTCCTAAGAGCATTGTCCACTGGTGAAGGTTGCTCACCTAAGCCTGCAATCATCCCTCTTCCCTTATCTTGCCTTCATTCTGCCTTAAAGTCTTTCATTTCGTTATTTTTCAGAGCACCTTTCTACTTGCTGCTACTGGATTCAGGAATCCTATGATAAAGCCAATCAGAGCTATCAAATGATTGGGGTTACATTTGGGTAGTAAGCCTGTTTTTCTCTTGGTTTGTTTCTTATCATTTGCTTAGAATCAGTCTAATTGTTGCAAAGCACTAAGATCAACAGTCAAGCCGCTGCTGCTGATGTAGGACACAGCCGGGGGCCATCATCGATGATGACAAAGCATCTAACTGTCCCAGGGGCACATCAGCCTCTCTCCCTCCCAAACCTGCATCCCTTTGGGCCATTTTTAAAAGCCCTCACTCCACTTGGTGGACAAGATGGTTATCTTTGGATCTGAGTTCCCTAAACCCCCAAGTGATGGATAACCTGGATAAATGTCTCTCAATGTCAAATCTCATCCTCCATGTTTGGTGATGCTGCAAGAACCTTGGCACCTTCCACAGAGCCGAAAAGGGGACAATCCCAGTGTCCTTAGGCTCAGTGGAAGAGGGCCTACACAGATGCCACACAGAGGACACAGGTGATTCCCATCGACGGGAACTGTCCAGAACAGTAAATCTAGAGATACTGAGAGCAGATGGTGGATGCTAGGGCCTGGTGGAAGGGAAGATGTTGAGTCAGTGCTTGTAGGGTTTTATTCTGGGGTGAGGAGTGATGAGGGAAAGCTCAAAGGGATGTTGCATTTCTATAAACTTGTAAGCATTTCTTTAAGTTTTCAAGCCAGCATGTAAACTGATAGGGCAGAACAGATTAAGCCTCCCAGGAAACTATAAAAAGTAATAAATTCCTTCATCCAGTGCCAGGGGCCATTTCACAGACTCCTGAAAAACTTCGAGGGATGTCCTTCGCCTACCTGTTTCTTATCTTATATAAAATTCCTTATGACCACCGATTCTTTGACTTTTCTAATGATAAAATCATTCTTTTCTAGGAACATAGTCTGCCCAAAAGCCTCACTTTCTCTGCTAGACTAGGGTACATATCTGGTCATCTCTCAGCCCAGCTATGCAGCAGCAGCAGGTCTCTGCCTCCCCACAGGTCTTGGTCCCCGTTGCCACCTCTCTTTCTAAAGGCAGAAGTTGTCTGCTTGCCCATCCCTGGGCTCCTGTGTTTCCCCCCGCCCCACCTCCCAAAGGAAAGATGCCGGCAGGAATGAAGCCGGTAGGCAGGCAGAAAGAACAAGGAGGAAGAAGCACTTTGATTTTTATTTAGTTGTTCACATTGGCTGATTCTACATCTCCCCACCCCCTCCTGTGACTTGAACCCTGGGGTACATGGCCCACACCCCTTCGGAGGCAATTGGCCCAACTGCTGCTCCACCAGAGCACACCTATCTCTGTCTTTCTAATAACAGCAACTTTCCTTCTCCCCATGGGATGCTGTTCCCTGTACTTCTTTTCTATCCACCTAATAAACGTATTAAGTTACACGGACTTAAAACACCTAAGCATTATTTCTTGGTGGTTTGCTGCTGGACCCTACATCCTGCATCAATGCGCATGTTCTGGAAATAGATAAGATGATGGTTGTACAATATTGTGAATGTATTAAATGCACTGAGTTGTTCACTGTAAATGGTATGTGAATTTCACCTCATTAAAAAAAGACAAAAAACAAAAAAACTGCTCTGACATTATCTCTTAAGGTATATAGGCTGTGATAGGCAGGCCGGAGGAGGAGGGTCTGATTTAGGGTGTCTGTGGGCTCAGGAAAGCCTTTCTTGGTAACTCCGATCTTCCCTGGTGAGGTATTTTGTAACGAATGTGGGGACGCAGAATTCCTGTTTCCTTTCTATTACAGCCCTACAGGGAGGGATGCCTCTCGTCTGGGAGGGGGACCTTCATCTCAGAGTCAGACCTGGAACCTGGCTGTGTTAGGGGCTGTCAATCTCCTTGTTTGTTACTTTGCTTTTGGGATTGATATAAAGGCCTGTTATCAAGGGACCGCATGTCCCTGCCATCTCTGTGGGCTGCACCACATCCCTGGAGGCAACAAGTTTACTGGACTGAACAGAGCTTCCTTTGTTGTTGAGATAAAGCAGCTAGAAAGTACGTCTTTCTTCGGGATGATTTGCTGGCCCTGCAGGGCAGGAAGATTTCTTTCCATTTCACAGAGCGCCTTCCTTACGTTGTGAGGCGTCTTGAGGGTTTAGCGTCCACCTTAGGCTGCAAGCCACAGAGGCCTGGACCTGAGCTGAGGTTTTTCAAGTCTCAGGCCCACATGCTTCCCTGGAAATCGCTGAATGATCCCTGGATGGAGAGAGACGGGGGTGCGGATCCCCCCAGAAGGTCTCTCACTGAAACAGCTGGCTTGTTGAGATTTACACACAGATGATTTCAGTCCTCAAAACCCTCTCTGTGCCTTTACTTCTGATGTTCCCTTGCTCTTAAAAAAAAGCTCCCCATTCTGATGCCCCACCCAGACCTCTCCTTTCATAAACTTCACTTTGTTAGTACCATTTCATCTGGTTTGTGTCGCATTGTGCACCATTTGGGGTGGCTGACAAATTCAGTCTAGTACTCTGAGGCTCTGTTTCGGCTGGGCATGGGTCAGGTATTCATTTTATGCTGAATCATGGAATCCCTGCAATTACCATTTAAAGAGATATTACTGAACCCATTGTGCAGATAAGGAAACTAACTCAGAGGCTGGGGTTTGAATAAGGTAAACAACGGGGTAGTGTTTGGATAGGACTCAAATTCAGTGTTCAATAAACAAATTCCTGATGTGGGTGAGGGTGAGCTGAGACACACTGATGAGACCCTAGGTGCATCCAGAAAGAATTCATGGAGAGAGCTGTTTGGTCAGGATCACACAGCACGTTGATTAAAAGCAGTAACAGAGAGTTTAAGCTCCCTGCGGGCAGGGAAAGTTACATCAAGGGAATACACACGTGTGTGTACCACCCATGCTGCCCACCTCTCACACAGGCAAGATGGATTCTTGAATATATGTGAGGGGTGGGGGCTCTCCCTTCATGTGTGTGTGCAGGTCACCTGGGTAAAAACAGCACGAGTATCTAGGTGTGTCCAGACCCAAATTGCTAAGGTGGGGTCCTTGCTCTTAGAGGTCTCAGGGTTTGCCAGTTAATTCTCTGCTCATACATCTGTATACTGCCCTGTAGATTTTTAAGCTGTCCCTGCATCATTCCTACTCATAAATCTGTCATTGGAGAAATGATCCTCCCAGATGGCATAATGTCTCCACCGAGTGAAAACAGATATCTGGGATAGCAGTAATATATTTGTAGAGAGATGGGAAGTATTTATATCTATATATGTACGTATATGTCTATCTATCTTTTTTTAACAAGGGGTCTTTCTATAACCACCAAATGACCACATGTGACAGCCTCATCTACATTTGCCAGAAGCTGCTGTCTAACAGCTGCACTTAGTAAATGGTTGGATGATGGTATTTACTCTTTGAACGGACAGACAGACAACTCTATGTGTACGCAGATGTACCAGAGGCACTTCCTTCACCACCTCCTTAATGTGCACCTGGAGGAGCTGAATCAGTGGCCTTGGGGTGAGCTGGAACACCCTCCCCAATTCACTCCCAGTGCTCTGTCTCCTGGGAAGCCCCCCAGGTCCCCACCCCCTAGAAGAGTTCCCCTTCTTCTGTGTTATCTTCTCCATGGACTCGGACATCCAAGCTCGGGACTGCACTGCAGTAATGACCTTGCCTGATGCTCTTTTGGTAGGAAAAAGAACAGAATGAGAAAGGAAGGAAGAAGTAAATTTCCAGAGGGTTTATGGTTCAATATTAAAAAAAACAGGGAAAAAAAAAAAAAACGGACAAAGGACTTGGATAGACGTTTGTCTAAGCAAGATGAACACATGGCCAACAAGCTCAGGAAAAGATGCTCAACATGAATAATCAGAGAGATCAAAACCACATCACACATGCTAGGATGGCTAAAAGAGAGATAATAACAAGTGTTGGGGAGGATGTGGAGAAATCAGAATCTTCGTGATGGCTGATGTATAAAATGATGGAGCCACTTTGGAAAACAGTCTGATGTCCCCTCAAATAATTAAACTTATCCATTGCAGATACTTTTTTTTTTCACAGGAAAGGTGCAGGCAGGAATGAAGGCGAACAGAGGCAGGCAGCCAGGGAGAGAAAGGAGGAAAAAGCACTTTATTTATCTTATTTAATTGTCCATCCTGGTTATTGACCCCAGTCCCAGGACCCAAACCTGGGTCCTTGGGATGTAAGTAATCCACTTAAAAGAGCACAACTTATAGAGACCCAGTTATTCCACTCGTAGGTACATGTCCTACAGAAATGAAACCATATGTCTACATAAAAGGCTGTAAAAAGGCTGTGCCTTGTGGTTCACATGATTGACTCAGCTGGGGTATGGAACACGTGAAAGTCCAAGGACCCACTTTTATGACCAAGACAGGGGCCAGGTCTAGGGGTGGGGAACAAAATAAACGAATAAGTAAATATGCTTCTTCCTTCCTCTCTCCCTCTCTCCTCTCTGTCTCCCTTCCTTCCTTCCTTTTTTCCTTCCTTCCTTCTTTCCTTCTTTAAAGAAAATAAAAAAACTTATAAAAGAATGTTTATAGAAGCATTAACTACACTAGACAGAAGGTGAAAGCTACCCAAATGTCTATCAGTTGATGAATGGATATAAACAAAATGTAGTATATTCATACAATAGAATATTATTTGGTCAAAAAATAGAATGAAAATCCAATACATAGATGAACCTTGACAACACTGTGCTAAATGAAAGAAGCTGTTCACAGAAGCCATGTTAAATGATTTCATTCATATGGAATATCCAGGACACACAAGTCCACAGGGGTTGGAGGGGGAGCGGAGGGGGTGATATCTAAAGGGCAGAGAGTTACTTTATGATGAAGATGTTCTAAAATTGACTGTGGTGATAACTGCATGTTGCTGTGAACGCACTACAACCCACTGGATTATATACTTTAAGTAAATTGTACAATGTGTGAATTTTGTAAAGTTTTTCTAAAGTTTCCAGAAGGCACTGTGCACTTTCCACAGTTCCTTTTCGTTTCTGTTAACTTCACATTCATTTCAATATTTAGCCACCTGACATGCCCTATCTGTATAAGCCTCACAAGCATTTTAATAAATACTAAGACAGGGTTTTCATTTTTTGTTAAGGTTTCCTTGTATATGTACAAGTTCAATAAATTTTGTAAAAATAATAAACAAAAAAAACTAAAACAGTATTTAATACACATTCTTGAGTTTTCTAAAATATATATACAGTATTTAATAAGGCAGACATTTTCTTACAAAAGAATAAAATACTTATTAATTACTTACAAGGAATTTAACATCTCAAGCTTATTCTTCTAGCACCAGCGCCCTGGTTTTCTATTTTCAGTGTCAGAAGAGGAGTGGTGTGTTTGCAACATTTATACTGGACACATCTCATTGGTGGGGGAGCAGTGACCTGGAAGCTCTGCAGGAAAACACAGTCCACTTCCTGCCTTGCCCCAAAGTCCTCAAGAGATCAGTGAGGTTAAATGATAAGTGAGCTCGTTGCTATCACAAACCAACAGCTGCCATGTCCGGCCCAGGAGCCGGGACAGGAATTCTGCCTTTGATAAAAGCATCTGATAAAATTGAGAGTTCTTTGATTTTTTAGGATGATATTTCAAGTTTCTACAAATGAATCTATATAAATTTAACCTTAAGCAAGGAGCGTCCTGATGGCTCAGGCACTAAGCCAGTGACTGGGTTGCGAACCTAGTGAAGCCCAAGGACCCAGGGTAAGACGGGGACTAGAATGAAAATCAAAATGTAAACAACTACATAAATAAAGATGTTTCTTCCTCCTCTTCTTTCCTTCCTTTATCTCTTAAGAAAACATTTCTTTCTCCTATTCCTCCCTTCCTCTCTTAAAAAAAAAAAAATTACAGAGCAACTGGAGAGTCTTAAAAGTGACATGTTGGTCTGTTGTGTGCTTTGTCAGCCCTTAACCCAGCCCTGCCTGTTTCCTGAGCCACAGCAGGACTGAGCCCTGGGAGGAGGGAGTCAGTGGGAAGTTCATGGTTAAATGAATAACTGTTGAAAACATGTATGCAAATGGGCAAACGCAGGAAGAAAACAGGAACCAGTGAAAACATTATGCTTGTGTAATGTGAGTATGATTCAGGTGAATCCCCTAAAGTGTTTATGATTATAATACTGTTAAACACATTTGAGTTAAACTATTCACCTGTAATTATAGCCAGTCAGTGGAATTCTGTGTGACAGTTAAAAGGAAGAAGATTATGTGTAAAGTACTAGCATGGAAGGCTGTCCAAAGTGCAGTTGTGAGAAAAAAAGGAAGTAAGTTCCAAAAAGAAAGTATTCAGTCATGATTATGTTTTTGCTAGTGTGTGCTCCCAGAAGTGAATGCCTCTACTTGCACACACACACAAGGAACTGCAAAACTGCACTCAGTCATTGGCTCTGGTCAAGAAGGATGAGCTGGGAACTCCTACTTTCTGTGTTCACATTTCTGTAGTATTTGTATTTTTACATGCAAATTTCTTTTTAATAAACATCTAGAATCTATTTTTAGGTTTTGAATGCCTTTCTGAACTTGACCATGTATTCATTTTGTGGTTGGCAATAAAAAAAAAATACGTATCACTCATTTTAGCTACCCCCCGCCCCCTTTTTTTGTCTTTTGGTAACTTTATTTTTCACATCCAATGCTTGGAATATGTGTTAAAGTTGAGACTCACACAGACCAGACTCAGAACTAGTAGTGTCTTTAGCTAAAGTTGAAGTCTAAGTGGAGGAGGAGAGCTGAGTGGTTGTGTGGGTGCATCTCAGAGGCCGAGGTGCTTGCAGATCGATGGATTCAAGAGCAGATGGCTAATTCAAGGTGGCTTTTCATTCTTTGATAAAGATGAAGGTGGGGCTGTATTAACAAAGGAATAAGAAATTTAATGAGGTCTCTTGGGCAGAGCCCCACAGTAGCAGTTACAGGACTCCTCAGGACTGGCTCCTCAGAATTTCTGACAATGATGCCAAGAAAAATGAAAGATGCTGACAGTGAAGAAGCACCCCGTGTTTTGACAAGGGTGATGATGGCTGCGTGGGGATAGCAGAGCTTCACCTGTGGTGACCAACCATGGAGAGGTTGATGGCATGTCAGGGAGGCAGTCGAAGGTGCTGGCCATGGAAGCTAGGAAGTGTTTGTGTCAATGATGGCAGCAAAGTGAAGGCATAGTCACATTTCCAAAACAAAGTTCTTTGCTTTTTCTTTATCATTTATCAGGAAAGTTTTCCCCTGCTGTCAAAAAATAACCATATATTGTATTGGGGACTTTATTCCTCCTTGTTTTCTTCCTTCGTCTTATTGTCATTGTTCTGAAACCTATTTTAGAAACTGGATCGGTTTACACGTTGCCTGTGGCTTACTCTGGAATTATCTAAGCCCTTCTGCACATCTCAACTTAGATGGAGTCAGTCAAGAGAGGAACATCAGGTCTATGTTTTTTTTAACAGTGGTTTTCGTTGGGAACTGCCAGCATCTTGTTGTGAAGTGTGAACATAACTTCCCAGATGGTGGTCAACAGCATGTCCTTAAAGGTTGCACAATTGCAAAATGATGTCTTTCCTGTGAACTTGCGCACTGTTTTTTGTCCTGCTGGTCCTGCACCAGAAACATTTTCTTTCAGAGCATGACTTTGTAAATGTTGTGCTTTTTAAAAAAAATACTGTGCCTTTTAAATATTTAGCCACCTCAAGAAAATATACCTATAGTATAATCTGCCTCAAGTCCATTCCAAGTTGTATATTTATTTTCCAATTTGAAAAATGACAATTTGGCACATCCTGGTGGAACAGGGCTAGGTCAATTACCTCTGAAGGAGCAAGCGACACACCCCTGGGATTAAGTCATGGGCCTGGGGGAAACAACCCGTTTCTAAATTTAAAAAAAAAATAAAAATAAAAAATTAAATAAAGATGCTTTCTCTTCCTCTCTCTTTCTGCCTGTTTGCCTATTCGACTTCATCCCTGCCTGCACCTTTCCTTTAAAAAAAATTACCATATACCACCCCTCCCCCACAAAATCATCTAGCTCTCATGATGGAAAAAGCAGCTGTTCTATCAAAATAGCTTCTCTTTCCTTCCTCAGTGAAAACATGAAATCACCCCAGCTATTTTCATCTGCATAAGTAATAATTTCCTTTCACTACCCATGGTCTCTCTCTTCCTTTTCTCCTTTTTGTTTATCCTAGGGGTGAAAGCTATGCCTACTGCTGATTTATACTTGGCAGTCAGAAATAATGGTGACTAATTTAGAGGTGAGAATATAATTGGATTTAGTTGCTGGTCTTTATATTAAGAGTTTTAACTTGAGAAATGTTCATGTGTTATTGTTGTTTTTTAAAATAACCAACTGTGAGTCTTTGGTTCTAGAAATTCCTCATTTGTGAGCTTGGGAGTTGGCTCTGTGTTTCCTAAAGATTTTTCCTCATCTTGTATGTGGGTCAATGCAGAGAGGGCACTGCCTTCAGAACACCTACTCTTCCTTTTAGGGGCCAAAGCAACAGAATGTGATGATTTTTTTCTCAGGGAACAACTTTTAAATGTCAACTTTGAATACATGCTGTCAGACATAAACCTATTTTTATCAAAGGTATTTTTGAGCCTTGCTATAGAACCTGATATTTCACTTAGAGCATAGCTTTGAATGTGTCCACATGCCAGTCTGCCTGGGGGATGATCTGTACTATAATTTGTCCTGTGGAAATATTGAGAGACTGGTGTCTCATTGCTGGCTGAAAATCACTTGTAAAGAAGAACCGGTTCGGGATGTTTTGTGGTGGATCATTTTGAAGGATATTATTGGCCTACAAAGTGTACCAGCTCATCTTGGGGTGGAGAGAAAAGGAGAAACTATTATTTGTTCCTAAGATCTGGGAAGAGTATTTTAGCCTCTGCTCATTTTTGGATGATGGCAGATGGGTACAGCCGCCACAATAAAGGAGCCACGACCGCAATGTCAGGTCACACAGCTGGGACACAGGATACATTCGAGGCACAGTGGCTTCTCTCTTTCTGACCCCATTCTTCCTTGTCACTTGGGGAGATCCGGTAAAGAGAAATTAACCCCAGCAGCTGGATGCTGCGGAAGCCTCGCAGTTACACAGCTTTGGCTCTGCTGCTCAGCCTCCTGGGTGGGCTCCTCTCACCAAAAAGTCAAAAGGCACACAGGAAAAACACAGCCAAAGGCCACAGTCTGCTGTCCTCAGCAGCCCACTTTTCACTCAGATGAACGTTTGATTTTGTGTGTGGTATTGTTTTAAGGAAAAGTGCAGGTAGGAGTGAAGGTGAGTAGGCATGCAGGAAGCGAGAGGGGGAAGACCCACCCTATCTATTACTTTATTTAGTTGTTCTTGGTTTTTCTTCCCAGCCCCAGGTCTTGCACCAGGGTCCTTGGGATTTATGTGGACCGCGCCCAACCACCACTCCAGCCATGCGCACCAGCCATGTTGTTTTTAGAGATAGGAAAGAAGGCAGAGAGGAAGGGAGAGGAGAAAGCAGCTTTTTTATTTTTATTTTTATTTTTGATCCTCCCCGTCCCTACCCTAGGTCTCAAACCCAGGTCTGTGGGGTCTCCATGACACAGGCCTCAGCTGTCTCAGCCACCTGAGCCAGCAGTGTGCACCCCAGATGGACATTTGGTTAGTGAGTGTTTTATTATTGTCACAGGGGACGTGGTACCTGCTGGAAAATGTGAGCAGGACCCCATGAAATCAGACCCTGCGGTGGGAAACTGAAATCCCAGCACAGCACCGATCACACCCGTATGCAAATGAGAAACAAGAACATTTCCAATTCCTTGAAGGAAATAGCAGAGGCAGCCTGATACTTTCATGTGGAAAACTTGGGTGACAGTGCGGACACTGGTGAGTAAGCATTACTCTGCTTCCTAAGAAGGAAGGGCCAGCTGTCTGCCGAACCTCTTGCCTCACGAGCTCAGCTCCTGCTGACTTAGCTGGACCTCGGCTAGATTTGGATGGCCCTCAGATTTTAAAATCTAAGATGGGAAAAATGTTGATGCTACTGTCCGGTGTTGCTGTTGGGGCAAGCCTGGGGATACTTTTGACAACAGATTACAAACATTCCGAATGCTATGGGAATGACGGCAGATGACACACAAAATACTAAGGCTCCAGCAACAACTCCTCATTTGGAAGCTTCCAGGTGACAGGACTTGTCATGTGATGACAAGACTGCTGGGTGGATGTGATGGCCTTGTGATAATGAGGCCATTGAGTAACTGGGTCCAAAGTCTCATGGATCATAAAAGGCAGGTCTGTGAGTTAAACGGAGTTATGTGGTACCAAAGCCCACTTTTTTGCTTCCATTCATTCTACTTCCTGCTCTCAACTACCCAGTGAGTTCAGGGGCTCAGAGGGAGATGACAATCCCGGTCTCCTGTGTTTGGGTGGAGCCTGCTGTCAGGCTTAGCTGCAGGAATGTGGTTGGAGTAGCTGTGAGCCATTTACAGGCCCCGCCCACAGAAGGGCCACGTGACTTCACGGTGTCACTTTCGAGACCAGAAACAACACTCAGTGGGAGGAGCCCAGGCCTGTGGGCTCACTGCTTAGTGGGAACCACCCAGGAGAGCTACCCACAGGACGTTCTCATCAGATGTTCCAGAAATGAGATACAGCTTCATCCTGTGATTCTCTTGAGATGCCGAGATAACTTCAGCCAGGATGGAGCCATTAGACTCCACACTCTGCTCCATTCATTTCTTTCTGTGTTCAGCCAACAAATCAAGTTCATTGAAACAGCTTAAAGGACAAATCAATATTGCCTTAAAAAAAAAAAAAAACAAAAGAGGCAGAGTTGTTATGTGACTTAGCATCTCATTTAGGATTGCCAGATCTTGCAGATGACAAGCCGAGATGCCTATCTATTAAAAAAACGTATTTTTTAAAGGAAAGGTGCAGGCAGGAATGAAGGCAAGCAGACAGGCAGGAAGAGACAGGAAGAAGAAGCATTTTATTTTATTTCTATTTAGTTGTTCACATTGGTTGTTGCCCCTGGATCCAGGACTTGAACCCAGGGATGTGGGGCTTGGGATCCTTCAGAGGAAAATTGACCTAACCACTGCTCCCGTAGGGCACACCCCCAGTAATATTTTAATTTCAGATCAATAGTGAGTAACCTTTCTAGTCTAAGAAAGTTCTGTTCAATATTTGGGACATACTTTTTATTCTAAAAAGTGAGACATCGTTTATCTGAAATTCACATTTAACTGTGTCTCATCCAGCATCCTTGCTGTTGACTCTGCTCAGAAAGCTTTCTCCAACCTCCACCAATCAAACTTGTTTCCACCCTTCAAGTGTAGCCCAAAGTGACTTCTTCCACAGAGCTGTCACCTGCAACCTATCCTTGGTAGCACCTGCAATGCTATGTCACACTGCCTGTATAGAGGGCTGGAACCAGTCCCGCACTTTAGTTTCAGATTCTTGCCCTGTCTCCTCGCCTCTGCCATCTTTCATTCAACAGATATTTACAGCACAGATGTAGATGCTGACCTTGTGGATTTGATGAGTTAGTTGCACGATGGTATATTTTAAAGTGCTATGGGAATTTATTGGGGATTGGAGTCATGAATGGTTTTTTCAGGGCTATGATATTCAGGAAGCAGAGGAGCAAACCACATGCTGAGTCAAGAAGAGGCCTTTCCGGAAAGACCTGGTGATGAACGAAGGTTGGGTGTGTGAGGAACTGAAAGGCAGCCTGTGGTGTGGAGGTATGGCTCAGTGAGACAGGTTCTGTCACGGAGAGGAGGCAGGGCTGGAAGTCCTACAATTGGACTTTGTCCCATGTGCAGGACTATGAGCCTATAAGAGACCTGCACTAATGGGTCACAGGCTTCTCCAGGCTGCTTCGTGAGAGTTGCACGAAGGGAAGTCTGAGCGTGGAAGGAAGGAGCAAGACCAGTTATGAGACCGTTCTGGTAACTCGGGCAAGAGAAATGTGGCCCAGCCTATGTTTGAAAAGTGCTCCCACAATTTCCTGGTCCCAGCTGCTGATATAGAACTTTGCCACTCGCCAGAGAGGAGGAGCTCATTTTCCTTCCCCTTGAACCTGAGATGGAGCAAGGTAATGAAAAGCATAAGTTCAATCTCTGGATGCTCAGCCTCAGACCCTATCCTCCCTCCTCAGACCCCAGCCTACATCCTGTGAAGAGCTTACACTCTCTGGGAGAAGACCCAGTGAGGAAACCAGGCCACCCGCAGCAGTGACTATGTGTCCATGCCTACATGGAACTTCAGCCCAGGCCCAGTCACTGTGGACATAGGCAGCTGGCCTCTGCTCCCCATCTGAATTCCCGAGTCACAGAACCCAAAAGCATGAGAAATGGATGTTTTATGCCATTAACTTTGGGCTCACATGTTGCAAAGCATAGACCTGAAGTGAGAGGATGCTGGGTGGAACCTGTGTGATGTCAATGAACTTGGAGACAAATGGACCTATATGAGATGCTGAAAGAAAATAAAAGTATCAGGTCGTACTCATGAAATGGACAGAAAATGCAATTATTAAGATATAAGGGATAGAATACATTTAAAAATATTTCTTTGCATTTTTAATGACATATATTTCATCGCTACATTCTCTTGGTTTAATAATTTGATGTTAAGATGCAAATAACTCAGGGATTGGTAAATTTTTAATGTTTTCATTCAGGAACATCTCAGCCTAGATGAAAGTTGAGATCAAGTTTTCCTTTTGGTAAAGAAAATGGATGCACCTGAGAGCTAATGGGGCTGTCCCCAAGGAAGGAAGGAGAAAGGTAGAGACAAAATCTGAAAGGTATCCCATAAGGACTTTGGTGTTTTTTCCTCTTGAGCTTGCTGCTGTTAATGTGATTTTCATTCATCTTTGTTGGAGACTTAACTGGTGCCATTGCTATTAACAAGAGCTGACCACATGCCAGGCAGTAACCCACTTCATCCTCATGACAGTCAACAGGGAAGGAAGATCACTATAACAGAGCCGAGTAAGTAAGGCTGAGGAGCTGGGAAGTGTGGATACACAGTGGGTACCCACTGTGCTTGCGTGGTTGCAGATTGCCTCTAGTGTCCCTACAACTTAAAAAGTCTATAAAAAATAGATAGCTCTGCTCCCCAGGACTTAAAAACCGAGGTTAAGGAGAGGGTGTGGGGGGTGGGGGCATGGAGCTGTGGGGACAGATAATTGTGCACAGACTCATCAGCATTGAAAGGCTGTGGCAGACACCTTTCAATGGCCCCCAATTTTAGTTCTCTTCTCGGGATCACGTGACTAAGCTGTGACCAAAGGGACAGGAATAGAAATGAGACATTGTTCCCTTCCATGGGCTGATGGGTGAGCTTGGAACCTGCTCAGGCTCCCAGGTCATGCCATCCTGGTCTGTATTCCCTAATGACCCAACTGAGCCTTGGTTGGTTTGGGCCAGAGGCTAGCTACAGAAAAATAAATTTGCATTTGTGTCCAGTTGTGCAGTTATTTTGGCTTTTTAATTGTAGGAGCAGAATTTATATCCAAACTCACAGCGTATGACTGATGAGAGGCTCTGGGGCTTGGCGGCGATGGTTAAAGAAAGAATTCTTGAGCATTAAAGGGCAGTTTTGTAAGTTTATTAAACAGAAAATGGAGGAGAAAGAAAGCACAAGCAGGAGACAAGAGTCTCAAGGGGAGGGAGGGCTGCATTGCAGGCTGGGGACTGGTTAGATGCATACTCTTGGGAGGGGGCTTCTGGGTAGACCTCCTTTCCGGTGTCTGCAGCCTCTGGCATTCTGGTGGTCCCAGCTCCTTGTTGTTTGGAGAATACATTAGGCTGCTGAAAGGATTACATGAATCTTTCTAGAGGGTTAACGAGATGAGCTTTTGCCTCTGGTGCTCAGGGTCTGTCCCTGTTGGGTGTGTCTCAGGGCATCCACGGTCCCCCATGACCTTTATTGGTCTGGAAGGTCTTGGTCTAAAAGGAAAACCTTAGAGAATGCAGCTTTTGCCTCCTGCCCGCCTCTGCCCACCCTGCCTTTCCCCTACAGGACTACTGCTATGGAAGCTCTGAGGAGCACGTTGGTCTTTTCTGCACACCCTGGTGGCTTAGCAGGTAAGTCAGCCAAACCCAGTCCGTATACATCCCAATGACCAGGCTTTCAGACCCAGGGTCTTGGGCAAAAACCAAGATGAACAAGTAAGTAATAAATAAAAATGCTGCTTTCTCTGTCTTCCTGCCTTGCCTGCCTGCTCTCCTTCATTCCTGTCTTTCCTTAAGTAAATAAATCTAAAAAATTTAAAATTGATCCTTTTGCCTGTGTGCGTGTATGTGTGTGTGTGTTTTCAGGGAAGTAGAAAAGATATGTAGCTCCACTAATGACTCAGATGATCTTTCTTTACTTTAGAAGGGTGTGCATTTTTCACTGTAAACCTCTCTTACTAAACAATTTTTATTTCCAACTAAGTCTCTTAAATTTTGGTACTCTTTTTTGAGGAAGAAGCATCTTTATTTTTTTCTATTTTATTTAGTTGTTCACACTGATTGTTTCCCCCCACAGGCCTGGGACTTGAACCTAGGGGTATGTGACTTGCTCCTTTGGAGGTGACTGACCTAACCACTATTCCACCAGGACACATCTGTTTGTTTTTTGCTTTTTTTTTTTTTTTTTTTAAGAAAAGGGGCAGGCAGGAATGAAGGTGGAATGGCAAGCAGGGAGAAGAGGAAGGAGCATTTATTTATCTTATTTAGTAGTTCATCCTGTGTTCCCTCAGGCCAGTCCTTGGGATAACTATAGACTATGCCTGGGGGACTTAACCACTAAGCCACCAGGGTAGACCTCCATCAAACTTTCAGTTATAAAACTGGGTTAGCTGAACCTACATCAGCTAGAAGAGAGGACAATAAGGACACCTAGAGTAGGATGGTTTGAACACTGGATTTCATTTCTAGGTCTCATATTTTATCTGAATCATAGTCAATGGTGAACTTTTAGCAAAATGGGGAGAAACAAAGCTTATGCCTACTACAGGAGGGTACAGGTGAAAGGAACACTCAAATTTTGAGTGAGAGTGGCTTTAAAGTTATCACAGTGATCAAAACAGAAATGGCCGCCTTACCCATTATCTAGCTTCCTACTCCAAACACTGTAGTTGGCCTGTGTATGTCCACATCTGTTCAAAAGAGGTTTTTAAAAAGGAGATAGGTAGATTATTTCTGCAATGCTATAGTCTGTTTTTTCCACTTATAAATGTAGACCAAAAATTTTATTGTCACCATCTGAAATTGTATAATAAACTCGATATATAAAAAAACCTCTTCCAAATCAACAAGACAAAACAAGAGTTGAAAGATAATAATGCAAGAAATTGATTCATACCTAGCCCCACCGCTGGCCTCTCTGAGCCAGGCAGGTGACAGGGCCTCTTGAAATGAGGCCGCACTTGGCCCTATGACTTGCTTTGCTAGTGGAGAGGGATGCTATGCAGAGCAGAAGAGGGAACAGCACTGATCTCTTTTCTCTGTCTCTCAGATGCTCACCTCTGGGATGAAAGCCAGCCTGGCTGGCTGGATGGAGGGACTACAGCATGGCTGAGCCACCCTATAGCCCACCTGAGCCCCACCAGCTGTGCAGAGACAGATGAGCCCACCTCTCCGTTGGTGTTTAAAGTCACTTGAATGTTGGGTGATTTGTTACTAGGTAATAGCTAACTGATAGATAAAAACAGGAAAGAGAAATGTAAATGGCCAATACACACATCTCAAGATCATCCATTGGATTCATAATTAAAGAAATGCAAAATTAAAACCAGGTAGGCTTATGTCTTGGCAGTAGACATGAGAGTGTAATTGCACACAGCTCTGGCGATATTGGGGAGGAACCACCAGGAGTGGCGGATCTGGAAGGTGCCCTGGCAATACCAGTGGGCCGAGGCCCAGTCTCCTCCTAGTTAAGTGGGAACCCTGTCAAAAAGTGTTTTTTCCCCCACAAGTCTCCCCAAATGCAGCCAAGAAAGGAGACCAGGTTCTCATCACTGAAAAGGCATGGTTGTTCTTGAGGCCAGACTGCTGGGTAGCCCTGGAGGTCAGTCTTCAGAGGTCACCCCGGACCTGTCGCTGAGCTGGGCCAACAGCTCTGCACACTGGCCGGGGCCTGGGATAAGTCTCTTTCGCCAGTGTGGCTGGAGTACATGCAGCCTCTGCAAATGACTCAGCCAGTAACATGATTCCTTTGATCCACTTCCAGAAATTCACCTTCTAGCTGTTCTCAGAAGGACACAAAGATCTGTGTCCACTGCACTGCTTTTTATAATAATTAAAAAAAAATCTTACAAGTATCCCAATATCCATAAACAGGAAATAATGTAGACAAAAAAATGGGACATCTGAATGATGGAATGTTAAATAGAATAAAGCAGATCTATAAGACTCAACAAGAAACAATGACCAACATCCAGTTACAAGAAAAAAGTTGCAGAAGGATCGGAAATACAGGGTCCTAGTTAGAATCAAAGTGAGATGTATGTAAATATCTCCGTCTTTCTTCTCTTGTGAAAACACCCTAACTGATTATTCAGGGGAATGAAAAATTATTCAGGGGAAGAGGGTTTTATTGGTACTGTTTGAATTATTTGTCACCATGAAGTTTTACTCTTACAATAAAAACTCACTAAAAATTAAAAACAGATATACCTTATTTTATTGTGCTTCACTTTTTTGTATTTTGCAAATATTGCTTTGTTTTTAAAAAACAAATCAAGAGTTTTGGGCCACCCTGTGCACAGCGAGTCTATCCATGGTATTTTTGCAATGCCATGTGCTCACTTTGTGACACTGTGTCACATTTAATTAAAGTAGCCATTCTTTTCAAAAGACACAGTGTAACTGCGGCCTACAGTGTGGTGGAAACACAACTCTCTGTGCCCTGGGAAACCACAAATTTCATGAGACCTGCTTCACTGCAATACTCACTCTACTGGGATGGTCTGTTTCCCACCTGGGGGAAAGGCAGGTCCCACCCGAGGATGGAGCACATGTCCAGGTGGGGACTGCCTGATCCTTGATGTGCCTCCCTCTGCTGCCTTCCTCTTCCAGCTGGCATTGCTCTGTTGGAGCAAGCACCGCCCTCTCCACCATGGCTCTGTCCAGCCCTTGACAGCGAGAGTGATCGGGGCTGCCGGTTCTCTTTGGCCTCCCCACTCGGTGGGTCAGGTGGTGCCTGACTGATGCCCCCACTGCTTACTGAATCCCCTCCATAATCCTGTGTTCACTTTTGAAGCCATCCTAGCACCCTGCCCAGCACATGGTCCCACAAATGATATCCAGGCCTGCTTCCCCCAGCCTCTCTAGGGGGCTTCCTCCTTGTAGTGAAAGGCTGGAAAGGGCCTGTGGGACTCAGCTCCTCTCCCCATCCTCTGCTCACTCATATGGGGAGCATATCACCTTCTCAGGTTTCCCTGAACCCCCAAAGCCACGGATCTACTTTCACGGTGGGTGGTGGGGCACACACTTCTCCACTCATCTGTCACTGACAAGCTGAAAGACATCACCTTTAAGAGACACAGTTGGTCAATATTATAAGACAATGTAAGGTGTGGTCCCCAGGCCCATACCTCCAGATACTAATGCTAAGTGGGAGATAGGATGCTAAGTGGGAGATAGGCTGGCCTCCACTCTGGCTTGTCCACTTTGTCTTCCTCTCTGAAA
Organism: Solenodon paradoxus; assembly: GCA_004363575.1. NCBI lineage: Eukaryota > Metazoa > Chordata > Mammalia > Eulipotyphla > Solenodontidae > Solenodon > Solenodon paradoxus. The sequence goes on along the minus strand of RJWH01002792.1, from coordinate 96,438 downwards.
GTCCCTGTGCATGGGTCAGGTGCTCCGCCTGGCCCATGGGGATTCCTCCCACACCCGCCTCCCCCAGGACCGGCTCCATCTCAGCTTCATTTGATTCCCATCACTGCATCCTTACTCATGTGAGGACTGCCATGCTTGCACGCTTTAAATATCTACCATCTGCCATGTCCTGTGACATAGTGGTTGGGTTAATCGCCTTCAAGGGAGCCAGGACATATAACCCTGGGTTTGAGTCCCAGGTGGGTGGCGGGTGGGAGTGGGGGAACAGTGTGAACAACTAAATGAAAAAATAAAATAAAGTGCTTCTCCCTCTTGCTCTGTCTGCCTGCCTTCCTACTCATCTTCATTTGTGCCTGCACCTTTTCTTAAAAAAAAAAAAAAAAAAATTCTACCATCCTGCCCAATACCTTGTCAGGACTTTTCCCCTTTGCACTCAGTGTGCCCAGGGACACAGGCGCCTTGGGCCCCATAGCCTCCCAGCCACTGACTCAGTCCCCTCCCATCCCACCTCCAGCCATCCAACCCCAAGATCCAATATCAGTCCTCATCCCTTGTCCTTGCCACCAGTAGGACATGCCAAAGTTTTACTGATTATCCTATCTACATCCTATCCTATAAAAATAGCAAAACTCCACAAAAATATAAAAGAATAAAATGGGGGGGGGCACACCCTTGTAGCTCAAGCAGCTGAGAAGGTAGGGTGTGGACCTTACAAAAAAAAAAATCCTAAAGGATCCAGGTCCGAAACCTGAGGCAGGGGAGAGGGTGAGGAGGGAAAAACAAAGATAAACAAATAAATATGCTTATTCTTCCTCCCCTTTCATGAAACAAAAAGAAGTATATAGGCAATAAAATGATGAATTATTAGTCATCAAAAATGTTTACCAAGTTTTGAAGAGCACGGAATCCGCTTGTGATGTAGGAGGAGAAAACTGTATGCGTGGGACCAGCTTAACCATACGCATTTAAAGAGAAAAGAAGGAAATAAGATTGGTTATTTTTTAATATTTTACAATGAGCCTTAAAAGAATTCTGGGAGGGGCATGACCTGGTGTCTCAAGTGCTAAGTCAGCAGCTGAGATATAGACCACGTGAAGCCCAAGTACCTGGTTTGAGACAGAGGGCTGAGGGAACAAGCAAAAGTGAATGAACAAATAAACAGAACGGCTTCTCTTTTTCATTAAAAGCAAAAACCTCTGGGGGATTAAGAGATCATACCAAGAACCCCAGGATGTGTCCCTCCAGCCAGTCACTATGCCCATTCCAAGTGTAGTCACTAGCCTAACTTCTAACGCCATAGGCTAGTTTGGGCTGGTTTGAACTGCAAATGAATAGAAGCATACTGTGTGTACTTTTGCAAGTCCTACTGCTTTTACTCAATCATTGTTTGTGAGACTCACTTATTTGGCAACTTCGTTCCCATTTCCATGTAGTTTGTCATTATTATGAATAAAGACCAATTCATTTATTTAAAAAAAATCTGGGCGAGTCCGTAACTTCTCTGTTCTGCCACCTGCTGGCGAGGTCTAGTAGTGTCACAGTTGAACTAAGTTCAGGGTCTCTTCTGAGTTCCCTTTACCGAGAGTTCCCTTTATTTTTGGTCTGAGTTTTGCAATTTCTTTTGTAATTTCCCTTCCATTATTGTCTTGTAAATACATGCTTGTATAACTTTTTTTTTTTTCTGTAATATGCGTTAGGTTCCAGTTATTTTCAGTTCTTACCTATTTGTATCTCTTTCCCAAGACTTCTGCCGGCATCAGCATTAGGGTCATAGCTACTGATGATCAGGTGCCCTTTCAGGCCTGCACAAACCTTTTGTGGAAGAGGGCCTGGTCTAAGGTCCTGAAGCCCCCATAAACATGTAGGTGTGTTCTCTAGGAGGGGAACCAGCCCTGGTCACATTAGGGAGGGCTGGCTGACAGCTGGTGGAAGGCAGAGCTGAGGACAAGCAGGAAGAACCCTGGGAGGCTGTTACGAGTGGTCTGGGTGAACACAGAGTGGGTAGAATAGACTGAACAGACAGACCAGGGCTTCCTGTTGAAGGGAGAGTCATGAACAATGCCTGGTTTCTAACCTGGGTGACAGGGTGCGAACTGAGTGGCACCAACTTCTGCAATAGACAGGCACATAGGTCAGCTGGTATGTGGAAAACTAGGCCGTGCGGCAGCCTTAGAACACCCGTGCCAAATGCACAGTGGACATCAGCACGTGAGGGCCTGAGAGACCACAGTGTTCAGGGTTACAGTGTGGCAGAGATGAGCCTGGCCGAAGTGGCTTCAGGAGGGTGCAAAGACTAAGGGAAATACTGAATTGGGGACAGAAATAAGGGCACACTAGAGCTCACAGGACAGATCCTAAATGAGGAGCTCATGATGGAGACAGCTAAGGAAAAGTTAGATCAAGGAGTGTCACCAGAGGTGACAAGAGCTTTTTAGAAAGCGGGAGGGATTAAGAATTGAACCGAGAGGATCAGTGACAGGAGGGCTAAAAATATATGCTTGGTCTGGCAGTAAGGAATCATTGTGCAGGCCTGAAAGGGCACCTGGTCATCGGCAACTATGACCGTAATGCTGATGCCGGCAGAAGTCTTGAGAAAGAGATACAAACAGGTAAGAACTGCAAGTGACTGGGATCTAACTCATACCACAGAAAACATCACTTGTCACCTCCAGGAGCAGAGTGCAGAGTAGCAGTGAGGGGCCAGACTGCAGTGCTCATGAGGGCACCGAGCACAGACTCTTCTAAGAGAAGTTTGATGAGAAAGGAGACGGGATGGAGTAAACACTAGGAGTCAAAGGATGAAGAGGCCATCGTGTAAGGTGCTGAGCACAGGGCCCGGGATACTGTAAGTGGCCATCACCCACTCACTGATCAGGTAATAATTTAAAACCTTACTAAGTGCCAGGACAGGTGCTACATTACTTTGTGTGTGTAGCAAGTGAATGAGACACATATCCCTGCCCAAATTGCTTACAGGCCAGTGGGGAAGGGAAGCAGAATAAACATAGTAAGAAACTCAAAATGTACAGTATATTTGATAAGGAGAAAAAAATAAAACAGGGAAAGGAGATGAAAAAAATGCCAAGGGAGGAGGTGAAATCCATGTGACTTTTAAGACCCAAAGGAAGTGAGAAAAGTAAACCTGAGCAGGAAGTGAGGGAATAATACTAATCATTATCACCACTGTCATTAGCATTCTTAATATATTATTGTACAGTAAAACGTTATCATACTTTTTCATAACTAATGTTATCGACATCATCACCATCATTTTTTTTAAAGGAAAGGTGCAGGCAGGAACGAAGGCAAGTAGGTAGGCAGAAAGAGAGGAGGAAGAAGCCCTTTATTTAGTTGTTCATCTTAGTTGCTTGTTCCCTGGTCCCAGGATACAAACCTTGGTCTTTGGGATGTATGTGGACTGTGCTTGGTGGAAGTCAGTGGACCTAACAGTTACTCCACCAGGGGGCGCCCACCTCTGGTTTTTGAGTAGACACACAGCCCCATCTAGTAGTCACAATTTTTGTTACCAGGCATATCAAATGGAAAAAAAACCTGGGGAACAGAATTGTGCCCGGATACCCATCATTAGCCATTGCTGGTCTGCAGGTAAAGCTACAGATATGAAGGAAACTTGCTGTGCTGAGGTGAGACAGCGCCAGACACATCTTCTGTCCTTTCTGCCATCTGGGCCCAGATGATAGGCCCACCTCCAGGCCACAGGAAATGGCAACTGTGGCTAGAAATCAGTGCAGACACAGAGTGTAACTTAAAAGGTCGGCAGACAGGATTCTCTGTCAGGATGTTTCCACCACATCACTGACATGGTTGCTAGGGTGTGAATCAATATGGGACTAATCTAGAACTGGAAATTCTTGCTAGTTACCCAGTCTTGCATAGTGCTGGTTTAGAGTAGGTAGGTGGGTAATAATTCTTACCAGATTACACCGAAAAGGGCGATCAAGTCTTGCTTGTGATTGAATCATCCAAGTTTTTAACACTGATTTGGGCTAATCATTACTCTTTGTAATTCAGAGAAAAGTTTTTAAAAGAAACAGGAAAAGAATCCAAATGCCTTGAAGACTCATCCCATTTTCTAAGTTGCTACAATATTTAAAGTTACAATATCAGCAGGCCCTGGCTAGGGCAATAGCTTCCAAAGCAGCCCAAGCTACATAACTCTGAGCTCTAGTCCTGGGTCTGGGGAGAAACAATCAGTGTGAACAATTAAATTAAAATAAAATAAAATAAAATAAAATGCTTCTTCCTTCTCTTCCTGCCTGCCTGTCTACTTGCCTTTATTTGCGCCTGTATCTTTCCTTAAAGCAAAAACAAACAGTTATAATGGCAAGTGTTTCATTCCTTAATGATCACAAGCTTCCATGAGCAGATGGAAGGGGACAGAAAATGTAACCTGTGGGTTTTAAGAAGAAAATCCCAATTCAAAGATGCTTCATGTAGTTTGTAAATCATTGATTTTATTGTACAAGAGAGAAATAGCAGGCTGACCTCCCCTGTTATTAAACATATACATTATTAGAATAGCAGGAATTGGAAACTACTTAAGTGCCCATTTTCAGATGAGGGGATAAAGAAGTGGTACACATTTTCAGATGAGGGGATAAAGAAGTGGTACACATACACAGTGGAATACTACACAGCCCTAAAAAGATACAATTCTGCCATTCGCAACAACATGGATGGAGCTGGAGGGGATTATGCTAAGTGAAACAAGTCCAAAGGAGAAAGACAAATACCTGATGACCTCCCTTACACATGGAATAGAAAGAAACAAAACAAATGAACAGATTAAACAAACAGCAACCCTTGGAAATTGACAAGGGAATCGACGTTGCCAGCCCAGATGGGCGTGGGGGGTCCTAGGACAGTGGTGGAGGACTCTTGGTAATTCGGTGGTGGGCAGGTATGTTGTCATATATTTGAGGAATAGTGAACCTGCACCATATGAGCTTATATTATTTTGCAAATCAGTGCAACCTCCATAAACATTAAAACAAGAAAAAGAAAACATGCATAACAGGGCGCCGCAGGGCACATGGAGTTCAAGGAGCCCCCACCCCTTTCTAGGCTTTAAAGATTTCCTTTTTGTTTGCTTTTGACTTAAAAAAAAATGTCCTTTTCTTTCTCCTGGTGTCCTTTTTCTTCATAAGAAAAGTCACTTGAGGTTACTAACAGCAGCAAAGTCTGCCGCAGCCCCAGAAGGTATGGGCAGCGGAACGGGACGCCCCCAAAGAGGTCCCCCAGCTAATAATACAAGACCCCACTCTCCACCGAGGTCACTGGAAAGTTTTGAAAAGATCTGTATGGCCAAGAAAAAGTCTATGTATGAAGAAATGAAAAAGGAAAATTCTGCTTTATAGTTCAAGTCAATAGTAATTTGTTTTACAAAACATTTCCTATGCACATAAAAGCTTGGACACACGATCACACAATGCACATTATATGCTTCTTTAAGGATTCCAGGTGCTGACTACAGAATCAGCTAGCTCCACTTTAGAGGCAGGCAGAGTGACCCACATATGGAGAGACTCCAGCTGCTCCAGATCTGTCACCGTCCTGTCATCCACTGACCAGCCTCCTAATCTGCTGGAAGGAATATCCCCCGAGTGGGGGCTGGGGCGGAGGGAGTCACTGGCTGATTTCAATGACTGGTAATGACTTGAGAAGCCACACACAAAGCAGCATGCATTTTATTTTCCTCTTTTAGACACAGCCTCCTGCAGGTCCACCGTGCTCCAGGCGTCCGCTGAGCTCCAGGCACTGGAGAATGTCTGCTCTCTGTGTGAGCTGCCGCGCCCAGGTGCCCGAACTGTCTGAGGAGTCCCTCAGGCCTGCCTGGAGGAGAAATGCCACACAGGCCACGTGCTGCCCTGCGCAGGCCAGATGCAGGGCTGAGCAAAGACACATGTCATATAACTTAGTGTGGGCCCAAAGCAGTGATGACTTGCTGAAGGGGCTGCTCCCATAAAGATACTGATTTTTTTCAGTTTAACTGAAGTTCTAGTTTCATAATTCATCCCTACAACTTTGCCTAATTGGAATCAAAAACACTTTTCCATTTTATCTGATTGGAGTGGACATGTTTTAAAAGATAACAAAGCCAGTGGGAGAACTTAAGAGACTTGTTTAAAGTGACAAAACAAGTGAATGAGAAATAGACTTTAAAAAGTACAGAGATGGTCTGCCCTGGTGGAGCAGTGGTTAGGTTCAATCCCTTCCAAGGAAGCAAGTCACAGGACTGAGTTCGAGTCCTGGGTCCTGGGGGAAACAACCAGTGTGAACAAGCAAATAAAAAAATAAAAAAGATGCTTCTTCTTCCTCTCTCTTCCTGCTTTCCAGCCTACTTGCCTGTCTGCACCTTTCCTTTAAAAAAAAGTAAATAAAAGGTGCAGGGAGTTTCTTCCAAGTTTTGTGAATTCTCTGCGTCAGTAAAAACGTAACCAGGAATAAGAATGATGTGATGAATCAAACTGACAAATCAAATCTTCCTTTCTGGTTAGAGTTAGCACTGAGGGTTTCTGTGCTGAGTAAAGGACCCCAAAGGGCCTGCCTTTCAGAGGAAGTGTGTGTCCCTGGACATGGTGACTGTCCCAGGCCCCCGAGTATGCAACTATGTGAATCCTGGAAGCATCACAAAAGCCCACTAAACCCTTGCAAGACAGCCTCTGGCACACAGAATGATCTAGAGGGCTCAATATAAGATCTGAGTCTAATAAATCTGCTCTGACTATGTCTTTCTGAGCCCTAAATTAAAAAAAATGCCGTGAAGGTAGTTTTTAAACATACTCCAGAGAGACGACCTATGAGGAGTACAATCAATACCTAGATATCGAGTATCATTGTGGCTCAGAAAGATGTTCAAAATGATGAGACCACCCCAAGAAGGGCGGCAGTCACTCCTAGTTGACAGCGCTGCTGCTGTGCTAAGAGCAGTAGGTCTGGAGCTATAAACGGAGGTGCGGTGTTAGGGAAACGTTGCTGCCTACTAGAGAAATCAAATTAAAACCAAAGTTTCTAATATAACAGCCCATGTATTGCTTACTAATCATTTCAAGGCATATGTAAAATGAAGAGGTACCTGATCGACTGCGTTCATCTTTAGAGTTGATGTCGGCACCCAAGGATAAGAGCGTCTGAATGGTGCTCACGTGTCCTTCCTATGTGTTGAAATACACTTGTTAGTACAGTAACGAGGACAAAAGCAAGTCTTTAAACACAAACTCTCCTGCATATTAGATAATCTCTCTAAAATATTTAACTTCCATAACTGAATCTTCCTATCTAAAGGAGGATGCATTAAATCACTCTCAATTCTAGTAAAACCATTGCAGAAAGATTTTGGCAACATTTACCATATTTTGCCGTGTACAATGCGCTCCTGTGTGTAACATGCACCCATGTCTTTCAGGAAAGAAAATCTTACATTTTAATTTTTTAATTCAAAGTTTTATTTGATTATATTTAGGTACTTGCTTTTGTTCTTGTTTTTTTGGCATTATAAAAGAATTCTAGCATTTATTTTTTAAAAGACAAGACATTTTATTTAACAAATAACTACAAAACACAGGAACAGATACAGGTACAAGGAGCTTTTCTTCCTGTCACCTCCACCATCCGATGACACTCTCTGTGGGAGGAGGGCCACGGTGTCTTTTGGCAGCTCTGCTGCCACGCTCTTTAGCATTTTAATAACTGTCAGCTGAAAGCTTGCAGTGCCTGTATTTTTGTTAAAATATCAGCCAGATTGCTAGCTCCCACCTAAAGTGTATGAAGAGATATGTCACGCTGTTCACCTTATGGTAATAAAGATGGCATCACCTAGCATATCAAGTCAGAGTCAGTTACTGTGACAACAATACATCATTTTCATTTCATTTCATTGTTGGTTGAAATTGCTTTTGCTGCAAATTCATCTTAAGTTCAATAAAACCGATTATCACATGTAATGTGCATCCCTTTTTCCTCACAAATTTGGGCAAAAGAGGTGTGCACTATACATGGCAAAATACAGTAATTATTAAAACATAGATGATCAACTTTGTTTAGGTCAAACTATCAACCAATACAGCTGGGTTTCCTTCAGCGAAAGGGGTGTGGATCTTAGGATTTATAGAGAATACATAATTCCAAAATCTGTCAAGGTGACATAGTCTTTGCTAGAATGTCTAGGACAGAGGTAAACTAGGAAAGATGGAATGCTTATCACAGCCAGCATCCTCATCATGACACAGCTCAGGCAGCTCATGTACTTCTGTCTAGCTGGTGCATTTGTTACTATGTGATGAGACTGAATTCAAGGTTATAGTCTTCCTAGGGATCCACCCTCTCCTATCTGTCCAATTTCTCACTGAGAGTGCAGGCAGGAGGGAGTAGTTTACCATAAAAATTCCTTGTTTGGAAAATAACTAAGGGCAGATGTGTCCTCAGGTCTCAGGTGCTAAGCCAGGTGGCTGGAACATGGACCATGTAAAGCCCAAGGACCTGGGTTCAAGAACAACCGAAAATAAACAAACAAATGAAAGTGTTTCTTCCTCCCCTTCCTCCCTTCCTTAAAAAAAAAAATAGATGCTGCTTCTTCCATTCCTTTCCTTCCCCTCTCCCAAAGAAAAGGAAAACAAGTAAAGTAGGTAACTAGTCATATTAGAGATAATATGCAAAAGACCCTGGGCATTTAAAACAGGAGAGTATATTGGTCACTTTTTTAATGAAAACTTTTTGCAAGTCATAACACTGGAAATACAGCATAGGAATACAGAGTGAGAAATATCTTCTTTTTTTTTAAAGTAAAGCTGCAGGAAGGAATGAAGGCGAGTAGGCAGGCAGGCAGGAGAGAGGCAGAAGCAGCACTTTATTCAGTTGTTCATCTCAGTTGTTGCTCTTGGCTCTGGGTCTTGAACCCAGGACCTTGGAATATATGTGGACCGCACCCAGGGTACAGTAGCCCACTAGGCCATCAGGACACGACAAGAGAGCTAGGAATTCTACAATGGTTCTTCAGGCCTTCAAACATTATTCCTGAAACAAAGCCAAGGGTAGAGAGAACTCTGATCCCAGGCAGTGTATGGAGTAAAGAAACAAAGTTGGGGTTTCTATTTGAGGGACACAGGGTTTCAGAATCATGAATATTTCAGGAGTCAATCACGGGTGCTTTCTTCATAGTGAAGGTGCTGGAGCCCTGTGCTCCATGCTAGCCATCCTGAAGTGAGACAGGCCTGGGCGGGGTCATACCTTGGCTGCATAATGAAGTGCGCTGAGGCGGTTGGGTGCTGCTCGCACATCAATGTCAACACCAAGCTCTGAGACCAAGAATCGGATGGCTTCGTTCTGCCCAGTGACAGCTGCTCTGTGGATAGCCTGGGTACCTAGGGCATCCTCGGTGGAAATGCATGCCTAGTGGGTTGGGGAAAGGTGGACAAAATAAGGAAAAGGGAAGTGTGGGTCCGAGGCCCCTCTGACCTTCTGGCAGAACACTGTCAGGCAGATGAAACAAAGCATTTGTCAGATGCTCAAAGGATTCTCCAGCCAGAACAACGGTTGGATTTTGTGCTCAGTGAAGATCCACGCCCTATGGGGAGTCTGCTGCTATTACTGTGAAAGAGCCATCTTTATCAGACACCTCCTCTGCTTGATGAAGATTATATTGTTTAATTCCGAGTGTGACTCTCCAAAGAGAGAAAACTTGTCGCCATATTACAAAGGCGAACACTTTAGAGCTCAAGGAGCCCCAGAGGAGAACTGTGGTTGGGATTTGCACCCAGGATCTGAATCACTATGCTTTCTGTGTGCCCAATGATCTAACATTTGTAGAAGAACTAAAGAGTGACACCAACCCATTTCTATACCTTGTGTTTTTCGAGGAGCAGCCTGGCCACATTGACGTGGCCACACTGAATGGCATCCATGAAGGGTGTGAGGCCACACTTGTCCCTGCTGTCTGGTTCATACTGGCACCTAGAGCCCAAACCCAAAATAACATCACTGAGAAAAGTCACTGCTCCAAAGGACAACAGACTGGACGATGCGTAGTCCATGACATACCTTACAAACCACTTGGGCAAATCAGGACCCCTCTCAGTACGGAACCGAGCTCTTCAAGTTGACCTTCCCCAGTGAACCTGCTCCTCCTCTAGCCTCATCCTGGTGCATGGCCTGTATCTCTCCAGCTTCTCATGCTGGAAGTCTTGAAGTCATCCCTTATCCCTCATGACCAATCTGTTACCGAAATCTCTCCATCTTACATTGTACGTAGTAAAGAAACTGTGTCCCTCTCTCCATGTTAGCTTTCACCTCTTAAGACCAAACCAAGAGGCAACAGCCTTCTAACTGCTTTTCTCATCTTTGCTCCTGTTTGTTAATCAAGTCTCCACAGCTGCCAGAGTAATCCTTTCATCATAGTTTGGGTATGACCACTCCTGTTTCCGACCTTTCACTGCTTCCCAATCACAGAGGACAACATCTGAGACCTCAATGATCCCCAGTGGTTAGAATATAGAACCTGCTTACCTCTCCAGGTTCCTCCCTTCTTCCTGGTTCTATCATCCACCTATGTTCCATTCTTCTGTTCTCATTTTCCTTACATCATTACCTTCTACAAGACATAACCTCATCTAAGTCCTAATTTGTTCTAATTTCTACCTCTTCTTGTTCTAGTACCTTCTTCCTACTCCTACCTTTGTCCCCTTCTTCCTTCTTCTTGCTACCTTCTTCATGTCCAATTACCTTCAGGTCCTACTTTCTACCTGACCTACATCCTTCCTGTGAAACCCTCTACTAGCCCTTCCTTCTAGCCTTTCTACCACATTCTGGTCCTACCTTTTTCCTGGACCTACCTTCTTTTAATTCTATTGTCTTTTGCAGTCCTGCCTTCTTGTTCTCCTACCTTTTTCCATCCTTACTTCTTATGAGTTCTACCTTTCTCCACTACTATCTTCTTTATCTCCTGCCTCTAGAAGTACTATTTTCTTCCTGTCTTTTTCAGCTCCTACTTTGTGCTCCTAAGCTGCCCAGATATTTGCTACCTTTGCATTTGCTAAGCCCTCTGCTTGGAATATTATTCTCCTTTCTTCACCTGGAATTCCCACTCACCATTCGCATCACAGCTTCAATGGGACCTACAGAAAAACTTCTTTTCTCCTGAGTCCACAGTAGGACCACTGCCTTCTCATGGCATTCTGTGCTTTCCCTCTGTACCAGTACAATAATCTGTAATTTTATGATACCTATTTATGCAACTGTCTGTTTAGTTCTTGGCTTCTGCCATAGCCTACAGGCTGATAGGGAAAGGACTGCACTTGTTTTGCTTATCACCCAGCACCTAGCACATTGGAGGTGCTCAAAAAAATCTTAGTGGGATGAAAGAAGAAACAGTAATAAATTTGCAAGACAACCAACTACATTCTAAGGGCAGCTGGCAAGCCCTACAATGCACAATTCTTTCAGGGCAGCTCTGAGCTCTCTTGGTCTTACTGTGTATTGTCTCCTCAGGGGATCTCATCCACACTTACAGAATCAATCACCATCTCTGGTGACGTGGCCACATTCATATCTCAGGCCATACCTCTCCTCTGGACTCAGATCCGTGATTCTAACTGCCCACTTGACATCTCTGCTTAGAGGTCTCACATGCAACCAACACGTGTAAAAGTGAAATAGTCATCTTCTTCCCTGACATGTCCACACTCATGTGTTCTCTAGCTCAATGAATGTCACCCATTACTTAAGCATGAAACCTTAAAGTCATCCTCGCCCTCTCCTTCTCCCTCATTCTCTTTACAAATTATTGATCTAGATCTGTTGGTTCTCCCTCTAAAGTATTTCTGTCTTTTTCTCCATGGTCAGCTGCCATTCCCATTCAGCTATAGTCCAACTACCACTCCCTCTTTCCTGTTTAATTACATAGCTTCCCATCTGCTTCTCAGCACTCACTCTTGCTCTCTCTCCAATCATTTCTTCAGTGTGCAACGAGAGGATCTTTGAAGAATGTAAGCTGCTTATTATTCCCCTGCCCTGCTTAAAACCCTTCAATGATATCTTATATGCTTAGAATAAAACCTAAAATCTTTCAAGTGGTCAGCAGTGCCTCTGCTCCAAATTGGCCCTCATTCCAGCCTCATTTCACAGCCTGTCTCATCACTCTTTTTAGGCCTCAGTACATACTGCCCTTCTTTCAGCTTCTCCAATGCACTGTGCTCTTCCTGGCTCTGAGCCCTCACAGTACTGCTACCTCTATATGGAAGGTCCCTTCTTCCCTCCTTTGGTCTCCTTCAAGGTATAGCTTAAACATTGCTGGGGCTGAGGCTCCTGTAGGGATCTCGCAGTTTCCGGTAACCCTCATTAGACTTACATGCGCCTGTCTTCCTGCCAATCTGTAAGCACCACCAGGGGGACAAGCTCGTGGTCTCTTTTCAGCTGTGGCCCCTGCATCTGTACAGTGCTTATTAGGTTCATACTGGTTTACAGATATGCATATTTGTTGACTAAGCAGATAAATGGATGATTTTTTTTTTTTTTTTTACATCTGTTAGCTATCTTTATTTTATATTCTTTGAGATGCTTATGTCCTTGGTTCCTTTTTATTTTGGCAGTTAGTTTCTTTCTGAACGATTTGAGCTCTTATGTAGCATCGGTGTCAGCTGGCTGCCCTCACTAGTAAGGGTGTCCCCTACCCACTGTGTGGTTCTTACCTCTGAAGAAGCACCTTTACTGCGGCCAGGCAGCCATGCATTGCTGGGAGGAGAGAGGAACAGAGAGGAAAGCTGTTCAGGGCACATCTAAACGTTCCTGTCCTCGCCCCACTCTGTCCTTTTAGCCATGACTTGCAGTAAGGGGGAATTAAATCAGGGGCACTGTTCTTACCCCAGAAAAACACAAATTTCTCTAGGTAAGTGGTAAAAAAAATGTTTTCATTTTAGACCAGCAGTTGCTCATGTCTAGGAGAATTTTCATGGCAAACTTTAATCCAAAACAGAGCTCCTCATGTTTGTGTTGCAAATTTCTAAGAACAATCAGTTTTTGCCCTGGAAACGCAAATTACTTTAACAGTAATCCATGACCAACAGCCAGGAATTTAGCTCTGCTACTCAAAATGGTTATACACAATAGTAAAGGTCTGGATTCTGCTCTCCAGTCCTTGGTGTGAATGAAGGGCGCGATGGTGCCTGAGATCAGCAGGTGCTAGTCGATTTGTCTGGCTAGAGAATCACCATCACCTGCATGCTTCCTTTCCGTGTCACAGGCAGCGAGAAACGAGAAGGCCCGTGTTCTAAGTCACTGTACTTCCTAGGAGGCAAAAGATTCTTTTTCCGTATTTCTTGATCCGGACTCCTCCTCAACATCTATTCTGTCTTATGTCAAAGCACTTCTGCTTTTTACTAATCTAAAATAACTTAGAAATCAAAAATTCAGAGTTAAGGATAATCAAACAGTGAAAACTATCTAGTGTTTGTTTTTATTCAAATTTATAATTGAATAATCAGACATATGAGACATACTCAGGCCAGGAGGAACAACAAAGATGAACAACTAAATAAATTAAAAAAAAGCCTCTTCCTGCTCTCTCTTTTTGCCTGCCTCTGCCATTCTTGCCTGCACCTTTCCTTTAAAATAAGTAAATAAATGCCTACATCTATTTAAACGGACAGCACTGAGGTAGGTGTTGCTAAGAATATAAGGAAATATCTCTTTTCCTCCTCCTCATAATGATGATGATGATGATGATGTTGATATTAATAATGTGAAAATGATCAAGAAAGTAGCAGCAGCTAGTTATTCTGTGGCAGATGTCAAGTCCTGTGCCAGGGATTGCATACATCGTGCTCCTTAAACCCTCTCATGGGTACCCTCATCATTACTATTCCGTTCATGAGGGCACTTGCTCAAATGACTAGGTTACTTATTCCAGGTGAAAGACTCAGTAAGGAAGAGAACAAGTCTCACACCTAACTAAGTGGGAAGGACAAGACAGAGGCATGTGACAAGAAGAGTGTGTAGGAGCCCACTTACAATGGCTTTAGAAATGAACTGTGTCAATTACACTAAAGTGGCATGTTCCCTGCCCTCTATTTCAAAATCCTCCATGTCTAGAGGCTTCCTGCATTGTGGGGAGGAAGGGCTACACTTGCGCCCGCTCTCTGCGAACTCCAGGCCTACCTGAGGTGTGCAGAGGAGTTCTCCCAATGTTGCTCTCAGTCTTCCAGGCATCTGGGCAAACAGTGAGCAAGTACTGGAGGATCAGAGGGTCTCCAGCTCGGCTGGCAATATGGAAGCTGTTCCAGCCATCTTTGTTCTTCAGAAGCGGGTTGGCGCCATGTGCCACGAGGTCCTGGATCACTTCAAGGTTCTTTCTTGTGCAGGCCATCATCAGAGGAGTCCTAGGGCCATTAGACAAGATGTCAGATGGAAGGGTAGCCAGGGCGTGGTCAGGTTTACAGAAAAATGCACCTCCTTGGCAGAATGGGATACCTTGGGGATGCAGGGTTCTGGGAAGCAGGACTACAGCTCCTCTGTCTGCTATAAGATCCCTGGGGGAAATAACAGGGGACAATGGTTATGATGCATGTGCTCCCACAGGAGGAGAATAGAGAGGAGGCAGCACCACAGTGAAATGGGACCGAGCTAATCCCAACCACAGCTGTCCTAAAAATGTTTGCATGAGAGGTTCTCTGCAGGACTTAACCCATTCACTTCAATCAAGAACAATTTACTGATTGTGCTGAAAAGGAGTTTACACAGAGCATCTGACATGACCTCATAGGTGGAATGTGAATAGACAAAAGAAAGAAACAGATGAAACAAAACCAACCCTGGAACATTTGCAGTAGAACTGAGGTTACCAACAGGGAATGGGATTGTGGGGGTGCAAATGATGGCAGAGCCCACTGGACAATGGTGAAGAACACTTGGTGATTTGGTGGAGGGCAGAGTGACATTATTCAAGGAATAGGGAACCTGTACATATGATGTTATTTTAATGGGTAGAATAATTATATATAAATGCATAAATACATATTACATAAATATAAATAAAAGAGCATCTGACAGAGCCCCTAGCCAGAAGGAGCAAATACTGGCGAAGCAAATCCAACGGTGTGAATGAACTACACTGGTATCAAGGGAGGTGGCTCTGATCCTCTTTTCCCACCTGAATGATGCTGGTTAAGACACTTGTTTCTTGCTTCTTGTTTCTTGCCTGCAATACAAGGGAGTTACGTCTCCTGCAAAGCAAGGGAAGGTCTTGTCAGCCTTAAAACCTGTGTCTGGCACATGGCAGGACTCATCATACCTAAAAGGTCTCTAAGGTCTTGTCTAGGATTTGTCTTCCAAGAGTGCTATGATATTAATGAATTACCAATACTGTATTCTTTCTCTCTCTCTCTATACATATATATGTATATATGTATATATAAATATGGATATAAAATAGAAATATATACTTACATATAAGTGTATGCACGTAAATATTTGGGGAGTGGTGGTAATACAGTAATGATAGAGATAAATGGAGGGAGAGACCCAGATGAGACTTCTAGAAGGGCTTCACAGGGGGAAAAACCCTGAGCAAGGAAGGATGATTGGAAAAGCAGGGAAGGTATTTCAGAAAGCCAGAAAGGTGGAAATGGGTAAAAAAGTCTCACTATTGACTATACTCCCCAAATAAAAAAAAATCTAAGAAACCACGTCCTTTCAATGGGCTTTTTGTGGAAGCTTGTCTTGAGGAGTATCAAGTAATGTGACGCTAGCAACTGTTTCTAAACCAGCAGCACAAGAAAATTAGTTCTATGCTTAGTCACAGCCAAAGTGCAACCATCAAGATATGACCAGCATGTACCCTGGCAGAGCAACAGTAAGTCAATTGCCTCTGAGGAATGTAAATCACATACCCCTGGGTTTGAGTCCTGGATCCAGGGGCAAATGACCAGTATGAATAACTAAATGAAATAAAATGTTCTTCCTCTTCTCTCTTCCTCCCTGCCTGCTTGCTTTCATTCCTGCCTGAATCTTGAAAAAAATAAAATGTAACTAAACCCATCTCCCCACCCTAGCCCCCACCGTGGGCCAGATGCTCTTTATTAAACCTATGGCTGTGTGCTTCTTATTTATATCAGATCAGGAGCCCCTTCCCGGCAGGAAATTTCATTATGACCCTTAAAACAAGCATAACGTTTCCAGAGTTGGGCATGGTGAGTACAGAAAATGAAGCTGCGTTAACGTAATGCAACTGACTTGTGGAGTGGAATAGTTGATCATCTTGACTGGGGTGGCTGAGCAAGTCTACATGAAATAAAAGCACTGCACCAAGGGTGTGCCCTGGTGGTCTAGCCATCTAGCATACCTGGGAGCAGCTCCACAAATATCCTAAGGTCCCGGGGATCCGGGGGGAACAAACAATGTGAACAACTAAGTAAAAATAAGGTTCTTCCTCCTCCTTTTTCTTCCTGCCTGCTGCCTACTCACCTTCATTCCTGCCTATATCTTTCCTTAAAAAAAACAAAAACAAAAACAAAAAAACCCATAGCGCCACACACAGGCATAACTAGTTAAATCGCAATGAGTATATATAGATTAAGACATCTCAGTTTCTTGCCTGAGTACAGTCCTTGTATAAGATGTTAACTTTGTGGGAAAGGTGCATGGGTTTTTTCTTTGCAACCTTCTGTGAATCTACCACTATTTCAAAATAAAAAGTTAAACAATGCCACAATGTAGGTGATGGCCCCAAAGCACATCATAACCCCGGGCTTGTACTATACATATACGACTACGGTTTGGTTATATTCTGTGCTGTTCTCTACTTTATAAAGCGAAGTGACTGTCCTGACCAGTTGCCTCCAAGTTGGGACAATGTACTCTGGAGGTCTTCTTCCCTTAGTCTGGGGGACAGCTGGGGCAGGACGAGAGCCACCGTGCAGGCCTGAATTGAGAAGCAGCTGGGAAAGGCTGTAGCTGAGAAGCACAGGGGGCGATGATCCTTCAGGGCAGAGGGTATTTCTGGAACTCCCCACCTACCAGTCCGCCTTCTTCAGGCAGTTCACCTTGGCTCCTCGGTCCAGCAGGTACCGCACGCAGTCTCGGTGGCCCATGGAGGCAGCCTCATGTAGAGGCCGCTTGTAGTCTCGGTTGGTGGCCTCGATGTGCAGGCCGCAGGTCTCGATCAGGTAGGCCAGGACGTCCTGGTGGCCGTGGCGGGCGGCACAGTGCAAGAGGGTGTCCCCGGCCGGCCCCGGGCTGCCTGCGCGCCCCAGGCTCCCAGCGCCGTGCAGCGCCTCCCGCAGGGCGCACAGCTGGCCTTCCTGCGCCAGCCGGTACAGCCGCCGCGCGTCCGTGGGTGCACCCATGTCCCGTCCCGGAGCCCCCGGCCAGGGGCCCGGGTCTGGAACCCGCGCTTCCTAGCTCAAGTGGCGAGACCCGAGCGGACCGGGCGGCCCTCGGGCCAAGGCGAGCGGGCACCCCTGGAGGCCCGGAGGACGTCTGGAGGCGGCCTCCTGCACTGGCTCCACTTCAGGGCGAAACATTAGGAGGTGGAGAGCGGTCGCCGAGCAGTGAAGTAGCGCAGGCCGCGCCAGTGGAGGCCGGACGCAGCGCCCGCAGACACCAGCGGCGGGATCTAGGGTAGGTGGGCCCGAGACACGCGCGGCCCCTCCTCCTGTCCCGCCCACAACTGAAGCCCCTCCCCATCCCCTCCTTCAGCCCCTCCTTCAACCCCGCCCGCAGCGCCTTCAGCTTCCGCAGCTCCAGTAGCCGCTCCCACGGCCCCTCCCGTAGCCCCGCCCGCAGTCGCGCCAGCTAGCGGGCCCGGGTCTCCACAGCTCGGAGGAACTCTGGGAAAGTTTCCTCCAGCCACCCGGGATCTTAGCGGAAGCACGGGCAGGGCGTGGCCCGCGCTCGCCGGCCGCACCCCTTCTGAGAGCGCCTTCCGATTGGCCACTGGAACAGTCTGTCAGCGCGCCCCCTCCGCGTGCACGTAACGATTGGCCGCGAGAGCAGTCTGTCAGCTCCGGCGGCGGGCTCTCCCCAGCCGCAGCGGAGCTGGCGGAGGAAGTCGGCGGCCTCCTGGCAATCGCGCTCTGGCTGCCCGGGGACGCCGACTGGGAGGCCAGCCGTCTTAGGGCGGCTGCGGCGGCGGCGGGTGCCCTGGTCCGGGGCTCTATAGTGCGTGAGACCGCTGGCGCGGCGGGGAACGCGGGTGGGCGCCCTCCGTGTGCGCTCTGCACCTTTTGGGGTTCGGAGCGGGGTCGGTGCTGGAGCGGTGTGCGGGCTGAGCGCGCGGGCGAGGGCCGGGCGGGCCGGCGGGCGGCTCGCAACGAGACCCCCGCCCCCGCGCTGATCGGTTCTGGAGCGGGGAGCTCGGCGCCCCTCGACCGGCAGCCTTTCGCGGGGGACGCGGCCTCGACTGCTGGCCAGCTGGGGTTTCCTCTTCTGCGCTGGTGCTCTGACCTTGAAAGAGTCGTTTTATTGTGTCCTTTCTCCTTGTTCATTTGTAGCTTCCCTTCCCATACCTAAGACATTAAGGTGATAGGGGAATTGAGCTTGTGATCTGAGCTAACTGTGTGGGGTGGTGGGAGAGAAGGGGAGGTGTTGAGTTCCTTACCTGACCTTAGCGAGGCACCAGCTAGTCATTAAACCTTTTGGTATTTTCAGTTCCTTTAGAACTGAAAGGGGACTTGCTCGGCCTAGAAACCTATATATTTAATTAACATTTCATATCGCACTCTGGTTTGCAAAGCACTTCACATTCATGATCTAACCGGCAAACAACCCGGTAATGCATTACAGGTGGGAGAATTGAGGCCTGTAAAAGTTAAGGATTTTCCCAGGTAAGTGTAATAAGTTCTCAAAAGGAAGAATGGTAGCAGCTAGAGAATGACAATGTTCTCGCATTGAGGGAGGTGAAATGAAAAGAAGACCTAGTATGGGTCCATGAAAATGAGCCTGTTTTACTAATGAGCAGATTGAATCTGCTTCATTTTCTGCAATAGGCATAGCCATTGGAGAGAGGACTAGTTCAGTATCAGCTTTGTCAGCATTGTGCCATTGTGTCATACACCTCCTGAAACAGGAAAGCGTGGAAGTGCTTTGAAATGCATAAAGTTTTAGAATTTGCCAAGCATCTTACTGCTGCACTTGGAGTCAGTTTAAAGAGAAGTCGAGGCATCTGGTAGCTTCACTCTTTTTGCTGCTAATGCTTTTCCCCCTCTCTGTCATCCCAATTAATTACAAAGGACCTTATCTTTTGCTTTTTTCTCCAGTTTCCTGCCTGTAAGTCTATGTGCATGCTTAAAGAATTTAAAGATGAAGGAAGCACTCAGGAAGGACTAGAGAGGAGGAGGAAGCATTTTATTTAGCTAACTCCTGGCTGCCTCCCCATCTGCCTAAACCTGGGTTCTTGGGCTGTGTATGGACTGCCCCCTAGGCACAGGTTTAGCACCTGAGCCACCAGGGTGTGCCCTGTTTTTTAAAATAAAACTGAGACATATGAATGTACAGTAGGATAGAATATTTGAAATCCAGATGATGGTTGTTTTCTGTTCCAAATACAAGTCTACCTTTTTTTTTTTTTTTTTTTCCAAAGTGCTGGCAGGAATGAAGGTGAGCAGGCAGGCAGAAAGAAAGAGAGGAAGAAGCAGCATTTTATTTACTTAATTGTGTATCTTGGCTATTCCCCTGGCCTGCAGTCACGAACCCTGGTCTGTGATATGTACATGGATTGTGCCCAGACAGAGGCAGAGGACCCAATTGCTACTTTACCAGGGTACACCTCCTGTCTTCTTCAGGAGTTTATTTTAGTCTGTATCTCCTCCTTTGGATAACTAAATAATAATGTATGTGAATCTGTCTTCATCTGTTGTTTTTTGGAACAAAAGTGTGTGGTCTAGAGATGAGGGAGTACTTCAGTAAGCCAAGGGATGAATCTATTTCTGAGCTCTCTGATTTCCCAACGGGGCTGCCCATTTCTTTTGTTCTGCCTTAGAGTTTGCAGTCTGGCTTTTATTATCTCATTTTGCATGTAGTCATCTTGGCATTTAATTGTCTTCTACGTAGCTGTCTTCTTTCTTGTAGGTAGCATTTCATGGTTAGGTAGCATCCAGCTATGGACATTGGTGTCATGATCATTGAACACGCCTTGTGATCTGTGTGTGTGAACATCAACCTTTTCATATCGAATTCAACTCTACTTCCATTGGTTGTGATCAACTTTTCTTATTTCCATCTGTCTTTCCTAGGCTGATTGTATATGATGACTGAACTTGAATTCTGTCTTTGCCCTTCTGACTGTGAAATCACCGGCTCCTAGGGATTTATCTATCACCAAGGCATCACAAATTTTATATCTTCAACTGTCACGCAACCATCACTGACAGGCCAGCAGAAAACCAGTCTCCTATTTCAAAGTTCTTCCTGGTACTTAACCTGGCATTCCACAGATAAATTTAAAATAAAACAACAGCAGATTTCAAAATGGAAAATTCTTCCTCCCTTCATTCTAGGAAACAGTGACTACAGTAAAAATTCTATTTCTCATTCACATAACATGGCTAATGACATGATCATTATATACTACCTCTAACTGTCTGTTACCATTTTCGCTTTTTCTTTCCCAGACTCATCAAAAAAGGCTTGCTGATCTTTACTTCCCCTTCTTATTTCTGCTGCTGTTATTTCTCAGGCCCTTACCAACACTTCCTCAGTAAAATAACTGTCTTGTTTTCCTGATAGTCTCCATGTCTACCCACCCTCTGGAGTTACTGTTCTGCAGTGTGAATTTGACAGCAGTGACCCTGCTTATAAGCTAGATGATTCCCCGCATCCCCTGCAGCACAAAGCCCAGTTTTCTTAGCATTCATTTAAGTACCTTGATAGTCTGTGCCTCCAAATTCCTCTTCTAGCTTTGTCCCCCAGCTCCAACCTCCTCTTCTAATGAATTGTGATTTTCACACCACCTGAGTTGTTCTGTTTTTCTGTATTTTGCATATATTGTTTCTTTTCTCTGTTCACATTTCTAACAAGACTGAAGAACTCTACGGTGTTCCTAACTGTTCGCTTTTCTCCATAACACTTCATGCTGGTGTGTAGAATTTTATTGCCTTATATGTAATAATTGTTTCTGCTTTGGGCAGGTTAAACCTTATTCATTTTTGCATCCTCAGTATCTAAGTAGCATCTGACCCCTGAGATACCAACAGAAGCCCTCAGGAGTTTCTACTGAATCTGGGACAAAGTAGATACTTAAAAGTGGACTGAATCAACAGCAGAAAAAAAAAAAAAAAGATACCTGTGTAGATAATATGTCCCTATTTTGCCTTTCACTGTTCTGTTTTTCCTTGTGAGGAATATACAGGGAGGAAAGCTCTCCAGTTTTTGTGGCTCTAAGTGAGTGCTACCTCCCCCAGGAGCAGGTATGGCAGTGGGTGGGGCCTGCCGCCTGCATCAGGTTCCTAGAGAAACAGATGTGGTGCTGGGGAGTCAGTTCTCAGGGAAGGAGTTAGCATTGTGGTGCTTTCTTTCTGTGTGTCTTTTATAACTAATGAGGTAAAATATTTTGAGGTTTTTCCATCTTGAGTCTGCGTATTTAATAATTTTTCTTACAGTTACATTAAAAAAATTGCTTGTTAAATCTTTAGTTCTGACATTTCATTATGATAAAATGGACTCACATAGAAATTAAAATTGAGGTTTTTAGAAGCTTCCATAAATCGTTTTGGATGTGGAAGGGGACCGTTCTGGTTGAAAGAATGGAAATCAGAAGACCCAGATCTAGCACTCCTTGCTGTGTTGTGACTTCAAGCCAGACTTCTCTGGGCTCACTGTGGCGCAATTGTGGGATGTGTGAAGTCCATTGAGAACATATGAAAGAGCTTCAGAAGCCATGAAGCACTCAGGACCTTCAGAGCTATAGGAGAAATCTAGATTTCTTTTGAAGGTGCCGTGGTTGTGCTCTCGTTCTTTTAATGGATGGTCATCTATGGAACATTGAGTGAGACCCATGCTCCTTCCCTCACTGGACCATACAACTTTCAGTATAGGGTGGAAGATGTATTAATACATGTCTATACACCCAGTTTAAAATTCTTTTCAGTTTTGTTATTTTTAAATCTCCTTGAACCTGGGGTCTTGACTTGAGGTCTTGAACCTGGATCCATAGGCTTTACATGATCTGCATCTTAGTGGCCTGAAGGGTGAGCCACAGGCTGTGCCAGTGATACATGTTGAAATATGTCCTTTATATACAACATAGATGAAATACACAGTTACACCAATAATTGTTGCAAGTATCTCAGAGACGTACTGGAGGTTTTATTATTGCAGGGTGCCTCCTGACCTGAATGCCTTCTCCAGTCCAAGCTGGGGACTAGCACCATTATTTCCATTGGATTCTTGAGTCTCACAGGCTGCAGTTTGCCCTGTGAAGTTCCTAAATCCTGTAATAATGGGCTGCACTGCTCTGCACCTCTGCTGTCTCCGTAGGAAACACAAGAGGGGAGGTGTGCACTTGTGCTGCACAGAGCCCTCAGGAAAAGTGGGAGGCTTGTGTGGAAGGAACAAGGGTTAGGAGCAGAGGGTTATCCATTTAGCAGAAGTGCCCTCTGGTTCTTGTGAAGAGCCTTCTCTTCAGTCAAGCACTTGTGGGAGAGAGTTGCCTGATATCTTTTCTTTTTAAAAGCAGTTATTTGATAGTCTTTCCTTCTGGGAAATATAGGCACTTTTTGTTATCTTGTCAGTTTAGGTCTATAATCTGTACATTTCTGGTATGCATTTCAAATGATCCTGGAATGAGTTGGGTGAGCTTGGCTGCAGTAGTGAATAGGTCTAAGTGTGTAGTGACCTAACTATTGATGTTTCTTCTCAATTCCATAACAATCCAAGAGTGGGTGTGTGTGTGTGTGTGGTGGATCCCTTTCAAGCAGTCGTTCAAGGATCCAGGTTGCTTCCTTTTGAATGTGGATTTTGAAGATGCCCAGGGATCAACAGCACTTTAAGAACTAGTGATAACAAGGTTGGTTCCTACATTTTATGGGATCCTCTAGCGGTTCAGAGTAGTGGGTTACTGATAACTCATTCAGGGATGATAGAGAAAGTCTAGTCTGCCTGTGGGCTGGGCTAGGGGGAGGGGTGGGCATAAGAGGTGCTGAGATGGAACAGACCCTCATCAGGGTGAAGAGATTTGGTGATTTCAGCAGTTAGTTTTGTAGTCAGGAGCCCAAGGTGCCGAGCTGGGGGCTGTTGGAATGGGGACACTGGTGTTGGGGGTCAGAGAGCTGTCCCTTAAAAGAGAGCCAGCACAGAAGAAGCACCTGGAATGGGCATGGTTTTGTTTGACAAATGGTTTGCATACCCCAGTTTTTGCTGTCCTGACACCTGAGGGCTGCCACACATTTCCCTTGATCTCAGCTAGTCTGCAGGAGGGGAACAGATATCCACTCTGGAATGGGGATTTGGTGGAACCCTTTGTGGCTTACAGGGTTTGGAACCCCCGGTGATTCTCCTCTCTCCCCCATCCTTCAGCTGCGTACCTTCGGCAGAGCACCCTTAACTTTGCTTCTTGAAGAGTCACATTGCTGCTAACAATAGTGTCCTTGGAGAGAGCTGCGTGAGGAGGCTGGGAGGAAGAGATGGTACTTGAGCATCTTTATTTTGAGAAGGTTATATTTGCACTGCTAGCTTCAGAGTCTATTAATAAAAATAGGAGGGTGGTTAGAATTTTACTATAGTGGTTTTTTTTTAAAAATAATTTCTGAAGAACATTAATGCAGTTAAAATAAAACTCACACACCTTTTAGGAGACACTCGGGAGTGGTATGGTTGACCTCTGTCTCTTCTAACATTTCAGCTGGTGGCCCAGGTGTGTTAGCCTCCACATACTGTCACACAGTGCCTCATCCAAAGCTCATAACATTCTGTGGATTCAGGTGGTCAGTTATCATAATCCCCATGTTTCAGGTGAGGGGACTTAAGTCTGATCAGGTTTTTAGTGATTCAGACACTTTCTTATTGGAGGTGGTCTTCTGGCTCCAAATCCGAATGCGTTTTCACAGCCTTCTAGTTAAGTAGCTGATTAACTCCAGAGGAGATGCTGGCTCCCAGCTCAGTGAGTGAGTCACCACGCTTGATATGTAAATCCAATGAAGTGCTAGCGCTGCCTCAGGTAAGGGGCCGACAGGTGCTGTCTTAGTACCCAGGAGCCAGATCCCCAGTGTAGGTGCCCTTCCCCAGCTGTTCACCTTATCTCCTTCCTTGATTGCTTATACCAGAACTCAAAAGCAGAATGCTGCGTTCTGACACTCCTGTTGGTTCTTTCTTTTGCCTTGAGCCTGTTAGATTTCTGCAAACATTTAACTTCAGCAAGAATTTAGGTAATTTACGAAGTAAATGCTTAAGCATTAAGTACTCCTGTCTAAATTACTGCTTTCCCAAAGTCATTCCTACTTTTTTTTTTTAAAGGAAAGGTGCAGGCAGGAATGAAGGTGAGTAGTCAGGCAGGAAGAGAAAGGAAGAAGAAACATCTTTATTTTATTTTTGTTTAGTTGTTCACACTGGTTGTTTCCCCGGACCTGGGACTTGAACCCCAGGGGTATGTGGCTTGCTCCTTCAGAGATGATTGATTTAATTGCTGCTCCATCAGGGCACCCATGGTTATTTTTGGTGTTTCTTGTGTGGTTTTAACTAGAGGCTCCCCTTTGGTTGTCCCTTGTCAAGCAATTCTGTAGCTAATTCCTAGTGATTGATTGATGTCTGGCTAGGTTCCTTACCTCACACTTGTGCTCTTCTCTTCCATCACTCTGTATGGCAAATGTGCGCATCTAGTACCACGCTCGCGCAGCAGTGGAGAGGACATTGGTTTCTTTCTTGAAGCGTTCTCATGGTTACTCTGAGGTCTGAGGTTAAGGCCTGTTCCCTCACTGATGGTCTTGCCTCTGTCTGATCATGAATAATGTATCACAATGTGTCTGTAATGGCATCATTGTTATTGTTGGCTGGGGAAGGCCGGGATAAAGTCATTTATTTTCTGTTTTAAAACGTTGCTGAAGAAACAGTGGGATTTAGATGTGCATCATTGTAAGTCAGTGTCTGTGTATAATACATTAAGTTTACCACCAGCAGTCTAATTCTAGCCTTAATTTATCCTATTTTTAATGTAGAAAATCTTTACACATTTTTCCCCCCCCTTTGGAAGTGTGACTAAGACTAGAATAATTTAAGCTTATTTTTTTGAATATAGAAAAGTTTCTTTTTTTTTTTTTTTTTGCTGCTGTATATGTGAGACTTGGTTTTTAGTTTAAGGGGATGTGTTTCAGCAACAATAAAAATATCAAATTTATGAAACAGTTAGATGGAGGAGAATTTTCTGTGCATAATATATAATTAAGATGTATTAGTTGTTATTCTAAGGTCTTTCCATAATGCAGAATTGACAGTCTTTGAGCTGCTAATGCTCTCCATGTCTTGCTATGAGAAGGCATCTTTAGAATTTGAAAGTTTATTTTTAATGTTTTAGGCAAATGAGTCATATCTTAGCCTTGTTCAATAGAGTAATAAACAGATGGACATACTTGTGTAGGGTTTTGCCATTTCAGAAATCTTTCTGGGTCTGTTTTCTTATTTGATGATTATAACACCTCTAATTCTTGAAGGGGCTAATCAACCTGGGGTCCTTCAGCCCCTGTGACCAGCTGAGGACACACAGCTGTTTTCTTCTAGAGTTCATGTCCTCTCACTGTCTGGTACTGCTTTTATCACTGCATTGTAATTAAGTTCAAGTAATTATAAGGTCTCTGGCATCCTTTCAGAGGAGCTTGGAGAACTTTTTTTAAAGTTTCATAATACATTTTTTTTTTTTAATTGAGGTGACATTGTTTTACAGTGGTTGTGGGTGGGGTCACTCTTCCTCATTTAAGTCCTCCACCACTCACTGTCCATTGAACCCTGCCACACTTTCCTGCTACCCCCACCCTCTTTCCTTTTGGTAACCTCAGCTCTGTTTTCAGAGTGTAGAACTATTTTTGTATATAGAAATAATTCTTTTAAAGTCTTAAAATAACCATGACTTTTTAAAAAGTTGTTAAATCTTCAAAGAGTAAACTGAAACTTGGAAGGATCATTACTTAAGAAACTAAGGGATGGGGAGGATTAATGATAAAAATATAAACTGTACCAATCACTCATTGGTGCATCACATTTAACAGTTTAATACTTAAAGGGGATGTTGAGTGAGATTCTGGCATTGGCATATTTAGGACCTGTGGGTATGTGTGATCGATAGGGACTGATTTTATTCTCTGTTCCACCTCCTGTAAAGGTTCGTTTTAATTCCTTTATACCTATATTTTCTTGTTTCCTTTTTAAGTGTAATTATTTTATTTCACGCTGGTGTAACTATTCTATTTAATGCCATAAGGAGAGAGCTAGATCTTACATGCAGTACCAGATGCAGAATCATGAAGAATCTTGGAGATGAACTTCCCCTCTCTGAAGATCCTTGAAGTACATTCATTTGTCCTGTCCTAAGTCTGCTCAGGACTAGGTGCTCTGGGAACCAGGAGGGCCAAGAGGGCTGGTATTTAGTCACTGTGCTCTGCTTCCAAGACTTAGAATGCTGGCATACACATGGAATGATGAATTAGTTCATTTTTGAAAAGCTATAGCTGATTCTTAAATATTTATGGCTCTGATGGAAATCTAAGTGTTCCTGACTAACATCAAGGAAAAGATGCCCGACCTTAATTTATCCATTAGCACAACTTCTTTTTGAATGCTCATAAGCAGAGTTTCAGAAAGTACAAATATAAAAGAAAGCAATTTTAGGGTTTTCTTAAATTCTAAGGAAGAGTGCTAAGAAATGATGAAGTGCCTCCAAGTTGCTGTGGTTGTTGGAGAGAGGGAAGGGCTGGCAGGGGTGGTCCACATCTCATGTTCCTGAACTCCGGTGACTTGCCGTCTAGCTTGTAGAATTGGTGACAACTAATGGTTGTTCTGTTTCTCCTGCTGCTTGGTACAAACAGTGAGACGATCCAAACGGAAGCATCTTACAGCCATCGACTGCCAACATTTGGCTCAAAGTCACTTGGCTGTGACCCAGCCCTTCAGTCAAAGATGGACACACAGAGACCCGAATCACGGACTCTATCCTAGACCCAGAACAAAAGGAGGAATTAGGGGTATGTCTTCAAAAAGAGTATCTTATGTTTCAGAGTCAGTAGTCCGTATGGCCGTTACATCTTTCCCGATATTTGTAAATGTTGCTGCTGCCTTTATGTAGTCCTGTCGGAATAATTTGATGCTTTTTTCATTATTTGTGAGTTTTTCATGAAATTTACATCCATTATTATAGTGATGGTGAATGCACCAGGAAAAAAATGTTTGAATGAATTCTGTTAATTTACTCTCTTGTAACATGCCAGTATTGCTACTATTAAATCTAGAAGTATTGTGATTTCTGGTCTCTTCTGTAGTCCCCTTTCTCCAGTTGTCACTAGGTTCCCTGTGTCATTATTTTTCTCCCAAATACTCCCTGGCCCACTGCTTTCACAGCAGACCATCCCCTTGGTTACCTCATGTCTGGGCTGTTGCCGCAACCCTTGCCTTCAGATTTTTCTTCCAAGTCAGTTGGCACTTATGTCCTCCCCATACTATTCTAAGTACAATTCTCTGTTACATCATTGTGAAATGCTTCCCTGTTTCTATTATGGACTCAAGTTCAAACTTGCCCTCCCTGGTATCCATTATTTATTATGTGCGCATCCCACTTCCCGTGGTTCGCTTATTACCCACCTGTGTCCCAAACGAATCCCCACTGCTGTTAGTACCTGTGAGTACCATGTAGATTGCCTTCGTTCCCTTTGAAGTATCAGATTTCAGAATCCAGTTTACATCCGTCAGTCTTTGAATAGCATGATCCGTGTTTCTCACTCTTTGGAACTGCTGTAATCAATTGTCTGAGACATTTTTAAACTCTGGTTATATGATTTGGTATTTCGTATACAAGTTAGCTTCTCTGTGTTGTGAGTTCTTTCCTGACAAGAACTTTGTTAGCAGTTGTCTATTTCCCTGTGGAGTCCTAGCACTGAGCATGTAATAGGTGCTTCATAGTTAATGGTGTGATTGAATTCCGCAGTTAGAAAATATCCGGATTTAACCCACGCTTGTCAACTTCCAAACTCCAGGTTTCTATCAAATTGCTCCAGAAGCAATTACATTTTTGCCCCCTAACATTAAAAAAAACAAACAAACAGGAACTAAATTCCAGTCTGTTACAAGGTTACACCTAGTTTTTTTTTTCCCATTCTCTTATTTTCCAAAATAAGAATTCTGGCTGCATTTAGTCTAACCACTTAGTAAAGGAACCATGTATGCTGTATACTGATGAGATATTTACTTCATTGGCATTTTACAGTAATTTAAGGAGTTAAAAAATGCACTGGTGACGTGTGAAATCACCATCTGAGCTCCTCCAAATGCCTAAAAAGTGTGTGAGCTAAGGAAACATGCCATTTCCACATTTTATATGCCTCAGTATCACAGGTGCTCAGTAGATGGCTATTGAATACATATATAGACTAGATTGGGCACCAGTCTAATCATGTGGTACAAATTTATTATTTTAAAAGCATGTCAGTTTCACAGTAGAAAATGAAGATATATGAAAAGGGTTTTCACTCTTATCAAGTAAGAAGAGTGGGTTTTACTGAACCCTGATAACTGAAAGCATCTTCTTTTCTCCTTTAAACAAATTTAGATGCCCTGTTTTAAGAGTGAGCCGGGAGAGGGAACTTCATAGCGCATGTATGAGCAGATAGCCATTTATTGGTTGTCCATTCAGGTACTCAGATTGTAGACACTGAAAGGTCTGGTGTGGTCTTCACACCGATCTGTCTCTTTCCAGTTGTGCGTCTGCCCATCTGATAGAGCCAAGTATTTTTGAATTGGCTATTTATATAACTAGTGGACCAGTAAATACATCCTGTGTCTTTGTTAATGAGATAATTGAAAATTCATTTGGCTTCTGGTCAACAGTGGATCAGCTGCAATGTTCATGTGTCATTCCTTCTTTTTGGGTTCTTTGCACAGGTCGAGGATGTCAAAGACACATCACTGAATTCTTCCTAGCTGGCCAGCAGTGGTGCCCCAATGACATGGCCAAAAGCAATTCTGTGGGCCAGGACAGCTCTCAGGACTCGGAGCGGGACATGGTCTTTGCTGCAGAGAGCAATTGTGCCCTCCCTGCAGCGGGCGCTGGAGGAGCCAGGTCGTGCTCCTCAGGCTCAGTGTTGTCCACAAGGAAGAGGTCTCGGTCCTTTGAGGATGAGAGGCGCCACGTTGCAGGCAGTGGGCGCTGGGGTGGGGTTTCTAAGAAAGCCCCTCAGCCTCCTTCGTCCCTGTTGTGCCCGAAGCCCAGGGAAACAAGGGCAGAGTCTGAAGAATCCAGCCAGGAAGTGGAGGACTTTGGTCCCGATCCCATCCCTGACGCTTACTATGGGCTTCTTGGGACCTTGCCTTGCCCAGAGCCCCAGAGCCATATCTGCAGCCTTCCCAGTGAAGTGCTGCGCCACATCTTCGCCTTCCTGCCCCTGGAAGACCTCTACCGGAGCCTGAGCCTGGTGTGCCACCTGTGGAGAGACATCATCTGCGACCCGCTGGTACGTGTTCTCTCTGAATGTGCAGGAATGACCTGCTCTTGCTGCCTCCTCCTGATCATGCTGTTTCTTCATAAATGCCCCGTTCATTTGCCTTCAGAATAATGCCCAACCTTCCTGGAGGCATTCAGCCTTTCGTATTTGTCGCAGCCTGTCATTCTGGACTCCTTATTAGTGTTTCCTCCACACACTCCCCTATATTCATTCTTTTTCTTTTTCTAAAGGAAAGCTGCAGCAAGAATGAAGGCGAGTAGTCAGTCAGACAGAAAGATAGAAGAAGAAACATTTTACTTACTTTATTTAGTTGTTCATCTTAGTTGTTTCCCGTGGCCCCAGGATGCAAACCTGGGTTCTTGGAATATGTGTGAATTATGCTGGGTGGATTAACCACTAGGTTACCAGTGTCTGACAAAGAAAAAATTGGACCATAGGTTAATAGATATAAGCAAGAGTTAAGTCCTGTGGCATAGCTCAGGTCACAGAACACCTCCAGACTTTTAAATAAAGACCCAAACACTCCTAATATGAACTAATCATTTAGTTTTAGTCATTCATTTATTCAGTTTGCAACCTGTTCAGGGTCTCTGGGTCAGAACCTCTCCAAGTAGCTCATGGAGCAAGGAACCCCACTGGATAGGATACATCACACACATCCATACTCAATCCAACTGGGATAATTGAGACATACCAGTGCATCTAATGTGCACATCATAGGGGTATGAGAGGAAGCTAGGGTCTCTGGAGAAAACCCACACATATAGTGACCCCACAAGGAATTAATTTTTCTCACCCACATTGTTTTGAAACATTATTACTATTCCTATTTTTAAAGGAAAGGTACAAAGACAAGAATGAAGGTGCTTAGGCAGACAGGAAGAGAGGAGGAAGAAGTACTTTATTTTATTTAATTGTTCATCTTATTTGTTCTTCTGGCTGCACTGTTGAGAACCTGGGTCGTTAAGACATATGTGAACCATGCTCATCCAGAGGCAGTTGATGCCACCAGGTCATGCTGAAACAACGTTATTTGAGACTATCACTCACCCACTTTTTATTGGGCTCACCCTCACTCCAACATGAAAGGCCCCTCTGTCTCTGTTGACATCTCTTCTTCAAGATTTCACTCATTTACTAACTTCGTTCCTGTTTCATCCCATTGAAATCACTCTTTCCTGGTGCTATTGTGGCAAGGAATATCTCTGTTGTCCTCACATTCTCTAGTATGATTTTAGAGACCCTTTTTCTTCCTTTTAAAGATTAGCTCATTGGCAGAAGGCTGGTTGTCCTCTTTTTTTTTTGCAGTCTCCATTGTTCCTGATGATATTTTGCATATAGTAGGTGATTAATAAATGAGTGTTGCCTTGATTTACCCTGGAGTACATTTTGAGGTTGATAAAGTGAACAACCCATACTCTGGAAAGAGTTATGCTGTAGTCTTGTATTGTCCTGGTGGCCTGCCCCATCCATTGTCCTAAATTGTATTTCTTCCTGGCCCAAGTTCAGGTTCTCAGGTAGACCTGAAGACTGGAGGGCATGTTTTACTTAGCTCATATAGCCCTTAGACTAGCTATTGGGAATAAACCAGAGAGACTAACTCTTGCTTATTTAGGAGATGGAGTACATGATGGATATGTGAAGATGGGACATTTTTCTTCTAAGCATGAAGAAATTTTGGAGGAAATTTCACATCATTCTTTCTCCACTCTGCTTTAAGGATCTTGTCTCCTATTTTCTGAGAAATATCTTTTTTTCTTGTAAAAGAATGTCTGTGGATTGAATAGTTGTAGGCAGGGTTAGTGAGGGTTTTCTCCATCATGCTTGAGAAGAATTTGGGGAAGATATCCCAGCATACTTAACCTTTGAAGTGTTAGACTGTTATCATCACCAACAGTGGCATAATGTATTAATTTTCAGTAATAGCTATCGTTTTCTTTTTATTTCTTATGGTGTCTTTGACTTTGGCAGCAGGGTAATGCTGGTCTCATGGAATGGGTTTGATTGTGCTCCTTCTTAAATTTTTCTGAAGAGTTTATCGATATTCATTCTCCTTTGAGTGTTCAGTAGACCTCTCTCCAGTGAAACCATTTAGTCCTGGGCTTATTTTTGTTGATTGATTTAATCTTCTTACTCATTTATCTCTTCATATTTTCTATTTCTTGAGATTCAATCTTGGTAAGAAATGTTGGAAGGTGTCTTTAGGAACTTAACCTATTTCCTGTAGGTTATCCAGTTAGTTGCATAGTCCTTTTTATTTCTGTGATATTAATTGTAATGTTCCGTCTTTCCTTTCTGACTTCAGTTGAGTCTTTTTATTCTTAATCTATCTAAGCGTTGTCAATTTTGTTGATCTTTGAAAAAACTCACCTCTTAGTTTCATTGTTTTTTTGTTTGGCTTTGTTTTTCTATTCTCTAATTTTTAAAATCTCTGCTCTAGTCTTTATTATTCCCATCTTTCTGCTATATTTGGTTTTATTTTGTTTTTTTTTCTAGTTTCTTCAGGTGTAAAGTTAGATGGTTGATATGAAGTCTTTTTTTTTTTTTATTCTAAGTGTTTATAAATGTCTCTCAACACTTCTTTCACTTCTTCCTCCTGGTTTCTATATGCTGCTGTTTTTGTTTTCAATTATCTCAGTGTATTTTCTAATTTCTTTGTGATTTCTACTTTGACCCATTTGTTATTTTAAGAATGTTTGGCACACCCTAATGGGGTAACAGTTAAGTTGATTGCCTCCAGAGGAGTGAAGGCCACATACCCCTGGTTTTAAGTCCTGGGTCTGGCGGGAAGCAACCAGTGTGAACAATTAGGTCAAAATGAAATAAAATGTTTCTCCCTCCTCTCTCTTCCTGCCTGCCTGCCTACTTGCCTTCATTCCTGCCTATACCACCTTTTCTTAAAAAAAAAAAGTGTTTATGTCCACATATTTGTGGGTTTCCAGTTTTAATTCTGCTAATGATTTCTAGTTACATAGTGATTAAAAATACTTTTAATAGTTTCAATCTTCAAAAAAAAATTTTTTTTTTTTGGCATAACACGGTATCCAAGACAGTGGCCCAGGTGCATGGAGAAAATGTGTATTCTGCTGTTACTGGGTGGAATGTTCTGTATATGTCTGTTAGGTCCAACTGGTCTACTGTTTGTTCAAGCTGTTTCCTTACTGATCTTCTGTCTGGTTTTTCTGTCTATTCTTGAAAGTGGAGTATTATAATCTTGTATTGTGATTATGCTGCTGTGTTTTTCCCTTCAACTCTGTCAGTGTTTGCTTCCTAGATTTATGAGCTCTGATGTTTATTGCATATATATTTATGATTTTCATATCTTCTTGGTGAATTGTTACTTTTATTACTATGTAATCTCTTTGTTGCTTGAAATAATATTTGACTTAAAGCCTATTTTGTTTACGTTAGTCTGATTGATATAGCCTCAGCTCTCATATTATTTAACCTCATTGAAACTCGGAGCCTTTGTGTCCTGATATTTCAGATAGAACAATTGCATTAGCTTTTCCCAGATTCTATACTAAGTGAGTTTTGTAATCAAGACTGAGACACAGTTCTCCTAGTTTCCAACCAAAATCTCTGTAATATTTCTATTACAATTCAGCTTTGTGAGCTATTGTTTCTTTTTAGTTGGTAGGCAGTATTCTCTGTACCTATAGCTTAATCTGCTTTCTAGTAGCCATGGTCTGTGTCTTATTTTGGGTTTTTAAAAATTATTTAGTTCCTCCCTTGGAAGAAACTGTATCATCGATACCTGATGAATGAAGAGCAGGCGGTCAGCAAAGTGGACAGCATCCTGGTAAAGTATGGCATAGAGAAGGAATCTGACTTTTGTGTGCTGAACCTCATCCGGTGAGTTGCTTTTTCCCCGGGAGAAAGAGTTTCTGAAGTCCTTTTCAGTTTTTTGACACTCAGAATCTTTCTCATGGGCTCTTCTGTGAACGTCTTGCAGATATACAGCCACTACTAAATGCTCTCCCAGTGTGGACCCTGGAAGGGCGCTGTGGAGCCTGAGGGACCATCTCCTCCTTCCAGAGGCCGAGGCGTGTGTTCGCCAGCACCTCCCCGATCTCTGTGCCGCTGCTGCAGTACGTGGAGGCTGTGGGGCTTGTTGGGGAGGCGACGTCTTTTCTCACTGAAGGGAGGCATGCTGGTGATAAGTGTGGCTGCAGGTTGTTGTAGGTTCCTTTACAAACTCCTCCTTTCATCTCGGCTTTACAGCCTTCATGTCATTGGACCCACTAGAGAATAAGAGACCGCCTAATGATAGATCCTTAGAGTTGGAAGGCATTTAAAAAAACAATCCAATTTCCCATTTTTTTTTTTTTTTGTTGAGGAATCTTCATGAGGGTGGCCTTTTAGCCTTCAAATCCTTTGGTTTATAAGGATTTCTCCTGCCTTTGGGATGTATATGGACTGTGCCTGTTTTAAAATTCTAGGCTACCAGGGCACGTGTGGACACATATTTTTAGCAGAGAGATTTGAAGCAGTG
This sequence comes from Solenodon paradoxus, assembly GCA_004363575.1. Classification (NCBI taxonomy): domain Eukaryota; kingdom Metazoa; phylum Chordata; class Mammalia; order Eulipotyphla; family Solenodontidae; genus Solenodon; species Solenodon paradoxus. The sequence continues at coordinate 62,307 of RJWH01002792.1, read as the reverse complement.
TTGATAATAATAAAGATGTATGTTCATTGTTGACTATTTCTCTGTTAGTGAACATTTTCTTAAATGGAACATACTATGTCCATGATAATACATTTTCAATAATTTGATATTTAACTTCATATTTAGCAATTACAAAATAATAACATCAATAATAAGCATCTTAATGCCAGAGACTTAGTCTTGGCTTTTCCCCTAGAGACAGCTGTTTTCTAATGTGTATCCAGATAGACGCCCATTTCATTGTGAGCTTTTTTTGGCTTTCTGGGAACCTGCGTACTCAGGACCTGGAGAGGAGGTGCAGGGGGTTTGACTGTGTCACCTCTATGTAAGGTTCTATGTTAGATACGTCTCAGATGTTGTTACACAAAACTAAGGTCTCAAATCCAAAAGTCATGCGAGGAAAGTCATCCGGGCCTTAGGAGAGGTCCCCATGTTTCCCGGATATTAGTGGGAAGTATGGACTTGAACAAACAATGTGCACCTGGCTCCCGAACAGCTTTCTTCTCTGGTTGTCTGATGTGGTTTTGTTGAACTGTGACCTGTGTTTTGGGTCTTCCTCCTTCACAGAGTGTCAACATGTGGGCCCTGGTGGCAGCCATCGTCCTGCTGTCCAGCAGTGTCAAGGACATCCAACAGCTCCTCTTCTGCCTGAGGAGGCCCGGCTCCACCGTGACTGTGCCTGACATCACCGAGACCTTGTACTGCATCGCTGTGCTTCTCTATGCCATGAGGGAGAAGGGCATTAACATCAGCAACCGGTAAAGCAGTGTCGCAGGCAGGCTCTCCTAGACAAGTCCCGCTGCCCTTGCCCTCAGTGGGTGTACTCACTGCTCCGTCCTTTCCTCTGTCCTTTCCTCCGGTCAGATGAAGGATTGTGAGATTGAAGGGTAGCCCACGGGGCAGAATGCTTTGTGCATATAAAGTGCTCTCCAGCCCCGACATCTCTGAGGCAGTTTCCACTCAGGAGCACTGGAGCCTGTAATGCTGTCCCCTCAATGAGGGTAGCCTCCTTTATTCAGACGGTATTTTCCTAGGAAATGTGAGGATCTGCTCCCCTCATATCTTACTCCGGGGATAGGATGTAAGAATTGTGAGTGAGCCCTGTCTGCCTCATCATCTTAATGTGAAAACGTTATAGCGCATGCTTGCTAATATCAGGTGACCTGGTGGTTTCTTTCACTCATGGTGCATTCTGAATTAGTCATCCTTAATGCTCTCTCATTTTATTTATTTAATTAGTTAATTTCTTTTTAAAGGAAAGGTGTAGGCAGGACTACAGGAGAAAGAAGCATTTTATTTTATTTTTATTTAGTTGTTCCCACTGGTGGTTTCCCCTGGGACCCGGGACTCATCCCCAGGAGTATGTGGCTCACACTCCTTTGGAGGCGATTGACCTAATTGCTACTCCACCAGGATGTGCCAGTGTTTTTTCCCATTTTAGGAAAAAAATTTAGGCATGTCCCTGTGGCTCAGGTGGCTAAAGTACAGGCCATGTAAAGCCATGAACTTGGGTCTGAGATGCAGGTCTGGGGGAAGACAGAAAATTCTCCCATTTTGAGAGTACAATTCACTGATTTTTAGAGAGTAGATCGGATGAGGGAACATGTCAGAGCTGCAGAAGAGGTGGGATGAAATGCTCTGCATGTTGGAGGGCCCACCCTGGTCTGGAGGCAGGCAGATCCGGAGAAGCACCAGTCCCAGGACTTTCTTGCTTTGGAACTGGGATTCCCAAAAAGATTGCTGCGTGGAGATCACCTTTTCTTACTCTGGGAGTGGGGCGCAGTGCGGAGTTGTGGGCGAATGGTGAGGGAGGTGAACTTAGGTGAACTTAGGTGAACTTCTGTGTGAATGCAGAGGGCTTTGGAGTGGCTTGTGGTAGAATGTGTGCGGCCACAGTCAGCGCCTCTGTTGAGTGGCCTGTGTCCTTCTATCTTTCCATTAGGGTCTTAAAAGGTAGAATGTTCTTCATGCTTCTAGGCTATTAGTGCTTCACAAACACCAGAAGCAGAGCCACAGAGGCTCAGAAAGATGAAATAACAGTAAGTTGCTGTTGAACAAGAACTGCGCTGCTAGGAGCAGTTTATACTTGTTTTTAGCTGGTTCCGCCTACTTCTTTCATGTTCCTTTCAGGTGGCAGAGAGAGCCTGTCCCTGAAGAGTGATTTCCTGCTGTCCTTGTATGGTTTCACACTGGGGTCAGGTTTCTTCTCAGAACTGTACTCCCCGCTTTAGGACTGTGGTCAGCTCTAGACTTAAATTCTTTACATTACTTAATGTACTTAAATTCCTTTCTCTCCTCCTTTCTCATCAAATGGTGGTAGGTGTTTTCTTTTAGAAATGGCAAGGAGTCTAAACAGATCTAAGGAAACATTAGATCCAGATTATGACTTAATTTGAGAATTTCTTAATCTGCTTTTTCCTATTAGGATTCATTACAACGTTTTCTATTGCCTGTATCTTCAGGAGAATTCCTGTGCTCAGACCACAGATGTTAAGGAGCACTCATCTGTTTGGCCAGGGTACGTATAGAGAGGTGTGTTCCCTTTTCATGCGTAATGAGGAGAGGTATTTTACCAGTTCTTTTGAGGTGTACATTACATAAAATTCACCCATTTTATTTTGTCTCATATTTTTTCAGATTTCATAAGTCACTTCTACCCAATCTATGAATTTATTTTTTTCAGTCATTTCTCTTGCATTTGCGTTAACCACAATTGGATGGCAGGGTTTCTGTTAACACTTTCATAAAATCAAAACTTGGCTTTTCTTATGTACAACTAACTAAAAACAAGAATAGCAGTTATGTTATTCAGTTGAGTGTTATGTACCAAATCTTTATGCTTTCTGATGACAGTAGTTAATGAGGAATATTATCTTCACTTATCCAGTCTTAGAAATCACCTGAAATTGTTTTTGTGTTAGTTTTTCTCTTTAGTTTGTGCATGCATTGAGAGCATGGACCGTGAATTAGTCATCCTTAATATTGTCTCATTTTATTTATTAATTAGTTAATTTTCTTTTTTTTTTTTTTTTTTTTCGTCTTTTTTTTAGAGGAAAGGTGTAGGCAGGAATACAGGAGAAAGAAGCATTTTGTTTTATTTTTATTTAGTTGTTCCCACTGGTGGTTTCCCCTGGGACCCGGGACTCATCCCCAGGAGTATGTGGCTCATGCACCTTTGGAGGCAATTGACCTAACTGCTACTCCACCAGGATGTGCCATTGTTTTCCCATTTTAGGAAAAAAAATTTAGGCATGTCCCTGTGGCTTAGGTGGCTACAGTACAGGCCATGTAAAGCCATGAACTTGGGTTTGAGACGTAGGTCCAGGGGAAGAAAAAAAATTCTTCCATTTTGAGTGTACAATTCACTGATTTTTAGTAAATTTACTGAGTGTGTAACCAACATCATACTCTTGTTTTAGACAAATTTTTTCAGTATCTTCAGGGAATCCTTATTTTGGTAAAGTTTTGTTGATACACTTTTCCTCTTTGTTTTTTGTATAGTTTGTCATCTGTTTTTTTCAGTTCCTTTCTGTTTTTCTAATTTCTCTTCTGTGATGATTGTAGCAAGAAAACCATTCAGCTTACACATGAACAGCAGCTGATTCTGAGCCATAAGATGGAGCCTCTCCAGGTGGTAAAAATAATGGCCTTTGCAGGTAACGGAGGGCACCTGCCTCTTATCATTGCACCCCTTCCCCTTTCCCTTGATCTGTTATCAAACCACTTCAATTAAATAATCTAAAAAGCAGTTGGCTAAGAAATACTTGCTTTTCCTAACCTTACCAGGGAGGACTCACTGGAGTTCCTGGTGAGATGAATAGTCCACAGGAATTAGTTTGTGGGGTAGACATACAGGATTGAACCAGCCGTTATTTATCACTGTGTCTGCCTGGTCACTCACTGTGTGTATGGAGGGGCAGGTCATGTTTGTCTCCTGCTCAGGGAGATTGATGGCTTAGGATTGGCAGGCTTCTCACTGCTTTTATCAATATTGAGAATTTGTCACCTTCTGGTCTCAAGCACGATAAGCATGAAGACCTATTAGGATCTACTTTGGAACAGTTTTTCCTGGAATATGAAGACCTGTTAAGGTCTACTTTGAAACATTTTTTCCTGGTCACCACCTTTGCCCTTGGCTTCCCCAGGCACTGGGAAAACCTCCACCCTGGTCAAGTATGCTGAGAAGTGGTCTGAGAGCAGGTTTCTGTACGTGACGTTCAACAAGAGCATCGCCAAGCAGGCCGAGCGGGTCTTCCCCAGCAACGTCACCTGCAAAACCTTTCATTCCATGGCCTATGGGCACGTCGGGCGCAAGTGAGCACTGCTTTGCCACCATCCTTGTGTCTGCTCTCTGTTTTCACCTTGCCCTCACCACAATCACATGGGAACTCACACCGCAGTGACTAAGAACCACTAGTGCTTCACCATGTGCAGACAGGAAACACAAAGATAGATTTAGTGATTTGTACTTCGACCCTATAAAAAGCATGTTATTTATGGGTAACTATCTTGCTGAGGAGGGCCTTCCCATTTCTCTGGAATCGAGATATAGAAAGTCAACATGATTTGTCTAAAGTCTGGGCTTCACCAATCTGGTCTGTTGTGGACTTTCTTTGCAAGGGAGGGAGGGGAGAAGCCTCAGCTGAGGGGCCCTTCACCCTGGTCTCCTGGGGCCTTGAGTCAGCACTTCCTGGGATGTGACAGGGACTTTAAATGTGCCTCTGGGGGCCTCCTGGGATTTAGTCCCCACTTGGAATAGTAGTATCTGCCGTGAGCGCTTCCATCTTCTGCATTATTTTATGTGAATTCGTGAAAGCTTGATGAAGCCATTCCAAGTGCTATGTGGACCTTGCTTAACTTCTCTGGCTTTTCCCCCCCTCACTTATTTGTGAACCTATATGCAACCCTTAGTGAAACCTTGTATTGCCTTCAGAGAGAAGGGAGCTGGGAGCAAGGGGGAGACCTAAGTACTGCATTGCCAGTGCAGCAGGTCCTACTGTTCATTTGGGGTCTGCATTTCAGGTACCAATTAAAGAAGAAGTTGAATCTATTCAAGTTAACCCCCTTCATGGTCAGTTCTGTGCTGGCTGAAGGGAAAGGTGGATTCATAAGGGCCAAGCTAGTGTGTAAGACTTTAGAAAACTTCTTTGCGTCTGCTGATGAAGAGCTGACTATCGATCATGTGCCTATTTGGTGTAAGAACAGCCAAGGACAGAGAGTCATGGTTGAACAGAGTGAAAAGCTGGTGAGTGTCATCTGAATACTTTAGTATTGGGCTCTGGGGTTGGAGAAGGCCTGGTGCAGTGTCCAGGTCACCCTTCTTTCTGCAGACGGCTTGCCGGAGTCAGACTGGGGCTGAGACTGTAGCCGAGACCATAGCCCAGCTTGGCCGCTGTGTGTTTTCTGTAAGGAGCACTCACAAGCATCCCTTATCCTGCCCTGGTCCTCCCATTAATAGGCAGTGCAGACATTAGACCAACTCAAGATTATTTGAGCTGTCGCTGGGTCACAATCACCTTGTCCTTAGATCGCCAGAACCTTCTTATCTGCTCAGGTTGTAACTCTCATAACTTTTGTCGACTCTAGTCAATCTTTTGCCCTTTTTTTGGTGAATCAGTGTCAGTTATATGCCTAGAGAAACAGCACAGCCCATGTGGCGCATCAGATACGCCTGTCACTGGCTTAGTTGGTTTCCACTTCTTCTCTTAGCACCTGCCATTGTTGGAAAACTTGGTGGGGCCCGGGGAGGCACGTGACAGTGCTTGCTTTGCTGGGATGGTGCCTTTGACCTGTGTGTGGAAACAGACAAGTGATATCAGGGTCTTACATCAAGTTGCCATGTCACTTGCTTTCTAGAATGGTGTCCTTGAAGCAAGCCGGCTTTGGGACAACATGCGGAAGCTGGGGGAGTGCAAAGAGGAGGCCTACCAAATGACTCACGATGGTACGCAGATTCCCACATCTTCCCTGTTAACGTGTGCTCTTTGAGTTGGTGTCTGAATCTTGCTGCTCCTTTCTTTCAGGCTATTTGAAACTCTGGCAGCTGAGCAAGCCTTTGCTGGCCTCTTACGACGCCATCTTTGTGGATGAGGCCCAGGACTGTACCCCAGGTGATAAGTTATTCAGGACAACAGTAGTCTCAGTACATAGACACAGCACTGTGATTATGTAAGAGAACACATATGTGAAATAATTGTTCTTAGTTGTAAGAAAGAACAGGAAAAAAATGGCATTTGGATTAAAAAATCCTTTATTATTTGACTTTGAATTTCAACAGTTGGCCACCCCACCACCCCCGCCCCCCCGACTCTCCATGCTCCCCAGCAGATTTATTTTCCTCTAAATGTTTTGCTTAGGTTATTAAAATGTTGACAAAGCACAGGTCATCAGGTAATAGGAATCTAGAGACATGCTCAGTGGGAAAAGGTAGGTAGTTTAAACAATTGGTGTTGTATAATTTTCAAGTGGCTGGTAGAAAATGGTATGATTTTTCTAGGTGATTTGGGGGCCTTAAGGTACAATACTAGAGAAGACATTTTATATTTGCCTTTGTGGTTTCTTAGACTCAGTAATTTATCCAGGGATTAAAATGACCCATATTCATTCTTAGGATTAGAAACAGTTTGGTGTGTCCATGATAAGAGGGTTTCTTTGGTTTGAGTGTGCCCAGCCTGCAGGGAAGGACAGCTTTGTTGTTCAGTGTGCCCTAGCTTAGCTCCTTGAAAGAACTGTCATCCTTTTTTTCTTAAATATGGTTTCTTTTTTGCTGTGGGGTGGGTGTTCCCTCAGACCTCTCACATTCCCTCTTATTGGTTGCAGCTATCATGAATATAGTTCTGTCTCAGCCATGTGGGAAAATCTTTGTAGGGGACCCACACCAACAGATCTATACCTTCCGTGGTGCAGTCAATGCTCTGTTCACAGTCCCTCACACTCACGTCTTCTATCTCACACAGGTAAGAGCTCTCTCTGCTTCCAAGCACCCAGAAGCGTGTAAGCAAGCAGTGTGGTCCCTGCCCTGTCTCCCCATGTCTGTCCTGGGCCAGGCCCTGGTCAGTCCAGGATGGGGAAGACCTTGCTTCTCAGCAGTGGTTCTTGGGGGCTCTGCAGAGGCAAACTGTTTTCTTGATGTTTATTTGCTTTTTTTCAATATTGACATTTGCACAAATACTGCGGCGCCTTGGCGGAAAGACTGCTGGTGCTTCTTGTGAACCCGGGTATGTGTGCCAGGCGGCACTCACAGCCCTTGATTCTTATTGCAGTGCCCTCAGTGGAAAAAGACAGGTCACTTAGTGTCCTTGGTGATCTAGCAGGAATGATACATGTTAGCCACCACTGGCTCTCCAATGTACCTCTTTAACATTCTGGGGTGAGATGGGAATCTGCCATGAAGGGCTGCCCCTGGCCATCTGCCTGAGAGCTCTTAGCATTCAGGTGTGAGTATTATTCTTATAGCACCAGTGTCTTTGGAAGAACAGCAGACCGACCGACTCTGGTTACTCAGACATGGCCTCTTGGCGTTTTCCCCAAAATGAATAAAATGAGCTGTGACTTCAAATGTTTGTTGCTAAAGATAAAATTCTCGCTTTCAAGTGAAACCAGAATTTGGAAAACTTCTGTCTGTCATGGTGAGCATGACAGACTCAGTGTCCCCAGCTGTCTGAAAGGGTATTAACCCCTCTTCCCCTTTTTGATATGTACCTGTGTAAGGCTGTAAGTTCTCCACATATGTCACCTGCAATGATGTCACCTGAGCTGTTGAACGCAGAGAGGTCTGTGAGCCTAGCTCTCACCTACGAAGCTGGTCAGTAGGATAACTGCAAAGAATCTGATGGAACTACGCTGCTCCATACATTGTCTTTCAGAAAACACATTCTTTATACTGTCATGTACAGTTTATTATTGCTATTTTTAAAGGAATGGAAGTTTCTCATGTGATGAATATAGACAGACTCAGATGAGTAAGAGATCTTTGGAGGCTCCAGTAGTTTTCAAAAATGTGAAAGGTCCTAAGTCCAGAAACAGGGAGAGTCCTCCTTTAGGAAGCTCACTTCTAGTTAAGAGGATATTCACAAGTAGTGCAATTATTTATTTTTCCCCGTGTCCCAGCCATGGGTCTCGAACCAGGTCCACAGTGCTCATAGCCTGGCCTAGCCATCTGAGCAATGTAGTGAGCTGAACCTGTTCTGCTTTGTCACAGGGAGCCCTGAGGTTTACTCTGACATTACTCTTGGGCTGTCTGTTATGCACTAGAGTGATTCAGACTGTTGTCAGCTCAGAGTACATTTTTATAATAGACAATTTCTTAGTTTCAGATTCATAGAAAAATTAAGATGATACTGAAAGTACCCACATACTCTGGCCTCAGTTTCCTTGATTATTAGCATATTCATGTGGCACTTTCGCCACAGTTAATGGGCTAGCACTGCTCATTATTATAAACTATTATAAAGCCCGTAGTTGATTCAGATTTCCTGAATTTTTGCCCAGTGTCCCTCTGCTCCTTGATCTTGTCATGCTGCTGTATGACTACCAGCGTCATATCTTCTCAGGCTTCTCTTAGCGGTGACAGGTGACTGGGCCATTCTGAGGAGGCCTGGCCAGGTGTTTCAAGACTGCTGGTGTGGGATTTGTTGACCTCTGCCCATGATTAGATGATATAACGGCCTTGGGGAGGTGGGGCTCAAAGGTAAAGTGCTGTTTCATCACGTGCTGTCAGGGGCACACTGTCAGCGGGAGTTATGACTGGGCATTGCCCACTTGAGCACCTGGCCTATGTGGTGTTGGTCAGTTTTGTCCACCCCCCATCCCATACTCAAACCTGTCTCAGGGTTAAGTGTTGGGAGATATATGTAGATTATTTGAAATTCTTCTGCAGGGGGGATGTGTTTTCCCTCTTATGTATTCACTGATTGACATATTCATATGGACTCATGGCTATTTGTAATTTGGGTTATAACTCAGAATGGTTCTATAGCAACAAAGTCTTATTTGTTGAAAGTCTCACTTTATTAGACTACTATTATTATCAAAGGATGTACTACTTATATTAAGTTAGAAATGCATGGAAATAGGCAGTAAATACCACGAGCTTGAGGAAGAATAGAATAGTGACTTTACAGTTGTGTTTGCCAAGAAATGGGGTGTTGGGCTGATTTGTAAGGGGCGGAGTGGTTTCTGAAAGTGAGCAACTGGTGCACAATGGCATGCCAGGAGCAAGGGCAGAGGGCAGAGACACCCAAGATACTCAGGAAGTGTGGGTTATATTTGTGGCTGGTATGTAGGGCATGGTTTAAATTTTATGTTGAAAGGCATCACAAAGGCAAGGGAGAAACCCTCTCTGCCCTCCCTTAGTCGTTTGTATCATTTAAACTTCTGTGTTAGACTTGATTTGTTGACAGATTTGCTTAAAGAAAAATGTGCTCCCCACTGTCCCCCTTTTCCCTTCCTCCACCCTCCATCTTGAACTCGCTTCCTTCAGTTTTGTATGGCCTGCTTCGTAGCCTCTGAGCAATAGGGTTGTGTCTAGAAAAGGGCACTCTTGGTCTTGGGGAATAATGAGCAACACAGTTGTCTGGGCTGTGAGCACACTGCTGGCTCTCTGCTCAGCAAGTCCCCACTTCATGTGGTTGATAGTTTCTCAGAAAATGTCACAGAGTGATGAACAGAATGACATTCCAGACCTGCTTTATTGCTCTTTATTTCTTTTTGGAGAACATGTGGGGGTCATTCACCCAGCAGAACACGGAGAGTCATAAGGCAGTGGGAGAGGCAGGGGGACAGATGGAGTAGGAGTAGGAAGCTTGGGTTTCTCAGCTGGTGGCAACTGTAAGAAAAGAGTATAGAAAGGATGTTGGAAGACTTGTCAAGATTGTGCCTGAGGGCCCAGGGTAAAGAAAAATGGAGAACTCTGCTATTTCTAGATAGAAAGTGATGTGGGGGAAAGGCAGATAAAGTCAGTGGCTTTTTTAATGGCTGAGCTTGTGGGCAGACACAGTAGGGTTCATAGCAGGGGTTTCCTGATACTCCATCTGAGTAGGTGAGTCAGGAATGTTTGCGTGGGTCTGGAGAGTCAGTGCTCAGCAGTGATAGAGATGGCTGCTGACTCCTTTTCTTCTGTTGTTTTCCACCAGAGTTTTAGATTTGGTGTGGAAATCGCTTATGTGGGGGCCACTATCTTGGATGTCTGCAAGAGAGTCAGGAAAAAGACTCTGGTTGGAGGCAACCATCAGAGTAAGGCTTTCGGTTACTCTTGCTCATTTCTACAATTGGTTTTCCTCCATGTCTGGACCTGCCATAGAGCTTGTGCGCTCTCCCTCCAGGTAGCATTAGAGGTGATGCAGAGGGCCAGGTGACTCTCTTGTGCCGGACCAACGCCAACGTGTTTGATGAAGCTGTGCGGGTGACTAATGGGGAGGTGCCTGCGAGGATACATTTGATTGGGGTAAGAGCACATTCCTGCTGCCTGCTTCATGCACAGAAATGTTGCAGACACATGTAGCCAATGGGAAGGGGATTATGCACACAAGCGTTTGGGCTCTTGACTCTTCACCAGACTGCACCGTGGCTGAAACCCTTCCCCCGGCCATTCTGATCCTGCTCACAGACATTCTGATAAAGTCAGACCCAAGAGGATCAAGGTTCTTTTCTTCCACTCTTAAATGTCCTTCTTACTTGGGACTCTAGACCAGGCTGCTGGCCCCCTGCAGAGTCCGGCGTGTGTTGTTCCTTAACTTAAGGACAGGTGCTGGCCTCCAGGGGTGGGGCGTGAGCACCTGGTTCTAGCTCTGGTTCTGTCACTACCTTAGTGTGGCTTGCGGCAAGTCACAGCTTCTGTGTGCCTCATTCTCTCCATCTCTAAGATGAAATGGTGCCTTCCCTTTACCTGTTTCACGGGGAAATTAGCATTCAGTGACCTCACAGCAAAATTGTAATGTCACTCATGGACGTATTAAAAAATACCTTTTCAAGAACCTACACATAGGCTCTCAATAAGTATAGCAAGTGAATCATGATAAAAAGCTGTTCTTCATTTTTCCCTTTGTAAAATTGTATCACTAAGTTACAGAAATTTTAGAAACTCAAAAAAAAATCATCCATAATCTGTTTCATATCATAATTCTCATTTTTGCTAATTATATATCTTTTCATTCTCAGGTATGTGCATTTTTCCATACTTGCAGTTATATAGTGTTATATAAGGGTGTGCCTATATTATAAGGACACGTGAGCGTATTTTCTTTCACATCGCTGCATTAGTGGTTTCACACTATTTACCTAATGAACACAGAGTAAGCCCCTTGCGCTGTTATCAGAAAACAGTGCCTTGGAATGTCATCCATGTGGGCGTGATAAAACGTAAGGTGCTGTCTCCCCTCTCACCTACTCATTGCCTATAGCATGTGTCACTACACTCCATGGCGCCTGATTCCCAAAGATGATGTCTTATTTCGGTCTCCGTTTTATGTTAATGTTTCGTGTGTCCTGCCCCCAAAAGATGCTAAGTCCTTGGGGAACAGTGTCCTAGCTGTGTCCATCTTCTGGGCTGAGGTCCATAGTCAGTGCTCAAGGCCTCCAGGGAGAACTGGGCTGGACTGGGGTACGGTCAGGCCCACTCCTCCAGGAGCTGCTCTTTCAGCACAGTAACCTGGGCCTGCACCCAGTCTAGTCCTCTCCAGAGAAATAGCGGTAAGTGCTCCTGCGCCTCAGTGGCGCTCAGTGTCCTTCGTATTCTCATTGCAGCCATTTCTGTATCCCTCAGGGAGATGATTTAAAGTGCTCCTTTTGACAAGAAAGCACTGCCCAGCTAGGTTCTGCTTTTTCTTAATTAAAGAAAAAAGCATAGGAAGAATTGAGTAGCCACTGAATGTAGTATTCGATCATCCTGAGTTTTCAGGCTGCATTGTAACCTGGTGCTTTGTGCTTGAGGACGTGTCCTGTGCACTGTCTTTTATGTTTTGGGTGCAATTTGAGATCCCTTTCCAAGAAACTGTGTCATCTCAAAATGCCATCTCTACATTCGCTTTACTTTTGTCTTGTTAAAACAACAGCAGTGAGTACGAAACAAAATTAAAAAGGCAAAAAGACAAAAATCCCACCAAAAACTTTTTCAGGGGATTAAATCATTTGGATTGGACAGAATCATTGATATTTGGATCCTTCTTCAGCCGGAGGAAGAGCGGAAGAAACGTGAGTACCCTCCAGGCTGTGTGCAGTGTACCGGCCCGTGGGGACAGACGGGGATGGGCGCCCGGGCTTGTTCTCACTGTTCCCGGATGGGGGCGCTAGTGTTGCTCTTTGCTCATCGAGAGAGGTGTGCGAGGCTTCATGTTTGCAGAGGGATTGACGGCAATTTCCAGATCCTTCACTCAGGAGTCTAAACGTCTTTCTAACGTTGGTCCCTAAGGCTGTCTTCCCCACCATTTCTGTCTATCTGAGCAGCTTCCCCTGTGGAAGCTTCCACATGAGTCCCAGACGGCCATTTCTAACATTCTGGTAGCACTTTTCTCCTTTGTTTCTTTATGGTGCTAGTTCAGCTCCCTGTGAAGTAGGTAAGGGTCGCAAGGGTAGGGCTCTTTGTCCTCAGTTTGGAGACGGAGAGGCTAAAGCACAGTCTTTCACTGACTTGCCCATGAACACACCGCAGGTTAGTGATGTAGTCGGGACTAGAACCCGGGCCACCTGCTTACAAGCACTCCTGGTTGTGCTGTTGGTAGGAATGTCAACCCACTGCCCCTGTATGACCCGGTGCCTACAACCTGGTGACCTGTACCTGCCTTTCCCTAGGGAACCTCATTATTAAGGACAGGTTTATTAGAAGATGGATGCACAAAGAAGGTTTCAGTGGCTTCAAGAGGTATGTGACCACAGCCGAGGACAAGGAGCTGGAAGCCAAGATTGTCATTGTTGAAAAGTATAATATCAGGATCCCAGAACTGGTGGAGAGGATAGAAAAATGCCACATAGAGGACGTGGACTTTGCAGGTAAGGAGAATAGTCAGCTCTTTTTCCTCCTGGGTGTGCCTCCTGTACCATGTGACCCGGGTTGGCTTGCTTGGACAGGACAGTGCGGGTTCTGTGCTTCCCTGGGACCCTTGCTTCTGTGACTTCCAGGCTGGGACACTGGGATGTGCTCATCCTGCTCTGCTGTGGGGAAGCCATCACCCTCTCTGGGCCTCTGCGCCCTGGTGTACAGCCTGGTGGGCAGTCACTGCGCGCTCCGGATGGTGATTCTGAGAGAGGCTGACCCACCGCAATGCTCTTTCTGCTTTTCCTTCATCCTTTGCTGATTTTGGTTTACTTTTTTCCCCCTAACCGAAGTTCCTTTCCCACTCTTCCCACAAAGGTGCACACAAGCAAGGAAAGGGAGTTTGAGTTTTAACGGTATAATTGGAAGCAAAGAATCTTTCCTCTCTCGCCCCATTGGCTGACTACTCGTTTCATTCTAGAGTACATCCTGGGCACTGTGCACAAAGCCAAAGGCCTGGAGTTTGATACTGTGCACGTCCTGGACGACTTTGTGAGAGTGCCTTGTGCCAGGCACAACCTGGCTCAGCTGCCCCACTTCAGAGTTGGTAAGGCTCTGCCCCAGGACCTTGGCTTTCCTTGGCTTTCTAGAAGAACAGTACCTCTTAGACCTTAACTTTTGACTCTTATACTGTGGTCCTAAACCCACTGACTAGGGTTCACCCCTCAGGACCCACAGCACAGTTCTGTCCGTGGGTCCTTAACCTGCAGCCGCTTGCCACCTTTGAGCTGGCACCATCAGATGCTGGTGCCTGGCCTCGTAAATTTCCCTACTCACCAAGGCACTTTTCCTTTAATTAATTCTTTCTATTAAATAAGACAGAAGACCATGAAAGGTAAAAAGGCACTCTGTCATTTATCTGCTTCTGTATAAATTGGTGCTCAAGGCTAGTTGTTAAACTCTAACATCAGTACTGCTGTTCTGGATTTAAATCTTAGAATACAACCATTTGAGGTTCTCCTATAAATAAACACCGTTAACGTGGATTCAGAATTTGGGATAGAAGCCCACACCGAAGGGCAGAAGATGGATATCCTAGAAGTTCCTTATCTCTACTAAAATAGTCATAAGATGAAGAAAAAACACAGCAGGACCATGATTGGGGTGTGGTATGGGAAAGGCAGGACAGTAGGTTGCTATCAGCTGCTTTTATTGGGAGGAGGTTTTGTTTTTAAAATATACTGTGACCTTGCTTTCCCTCCTAGTCATTTTTATACTTTTTTGTTTATGGTTACATTTTTTTTTTGATCAGAGCTTTATTGAATATAATTTCCATACTACACAGTCCACCCATTTAAAGTCTACAGTTTAATGGCATTTTGTATACTCACAGGTTAACCGCTCCTTATCGAGGTCTTACATTGTGCTAGGTATTGCAGGAGAAGAGGCGTAGGTGGGAGGAAAGACTTGTGTGTATTTTTCTCTGGGTGTCCTGTGATGACATCAGACATTTCCAGGTCACCCTGTTGGATGGACAGGCAGGCAGTGTTAGGAAATGGGAGGAATGTGGGTTTTGGAGACAAGCAGGCCAGAATGCAGCTCCTGAGCCCTTGGTGAGCTATTGCCTGTTTGTCCAAGTGACTTAACTCTGTAAGCCTTAGTTTCCCATTAGTTCCATGGGTTGTTGTGAGAACTGGAAGGGTGAACATCAGCCTGCCCTTGGGTCCCTGAAGACTGTTGAACAGCTGGTGAACAGGCTCCAGAATCTGCCTGTACAGCATGAGAGAGAACCCAGTGTTTTGTGCCACTGGCCTGTTAGGGCTTGTTCGTCTGTTGGGTGGTGGTTTGTAGAGAAATTTTGTATCTATAGCCAACAAACCTTGAGTGGTTTTGGGGGATGGGTGGGTGAAGGGTAGTTTACCTGAGAACATGTGTTTGTAAGTAGGCTTTGCAGTTGACTTATTTTCCCTTTACTTTCTTTAGAGTCATTTTCTGAGGATGAGTGGAATTTACTGTATGTTGCGGTAACGCGGGCCAAGAAGCATCTTATTATGACCAAATCGTTGGAAAACATTTTGACGTTGGCTGGGGTAAGAGGAACCAGAGCACAAGTTCATTTGACTATGTTCGCATTTTACTAGATTTGAGTAAGAGGCCAACCTGTAGACTTTTGAAGGCCTTTGTTTCAGGATCCCGGGTTAGAAGAGCAGGCTTCTCTTTCTTGAGTGCACAGAGGCCTACTGCCAGAAACAGATGTACGATCCTTGGCTAAATGTCTTTGCTAATTCAGTTTTAAAAGTTCTTTAAAAAATGTCAACGGTGTTCATGTATTTCTTCATTCCTCCCTGGCTCAATTTGTTCTTACGACTTGTGGGAAAACAGCAAGAATTGTTTTCTGTGTCTAACTTCCTCTCATTTCCTAGTCCCCTTTGACTAGACAGCAGCAGCTGTCACCAATAGACTCTTCCCAAAAAATGTCCTTGCCAGGGAGAGGGCCAGCACCAAGGTGGCTGGCTGCGTATCTTCCGCTGAAATGCATAAGTGTGTCTTTGCTAAGCTCCACAAGCCTGCCTTCTGCCCACACTCTTATTTCTGTCTCTCTCTGCTTTTCATGGACTGGAATGGTGGAAGTGTTTTCAACCCTGCTGGAAGCTAGAGCAGAAATTTGAATGAACAGTTACTACTTAGTCCATTTTTCCCTGAACCACAGATACGTGAGCCCAAAACCTAGAAACTAAGTGTGAAAGTTAACAGAAATACTCTTTCTTTCTTTAACTCTTTACCAACAAAAGATTTTGTAGAGCAGACTGATTTTGCCAAAGTGCCACATTGTGTGTTCTCTCCAGAAGGTGAGAGTATTTGGTGCTGTGGAATCAAAGCTGCACTGCTAATGTCTGAATGTTGGGGTGGGCAGAAGTGTGAGGCAAGAGCATTAATCAGTAAATGGTAGTCAGAGTCACAGAGTTCACTGGTGGCACCACAGAACCCTAATACTCAGAACTGATTATTCCTGCAGCGCCTAATACGTGCCAGGATATTTCTGGGCAATGAGGGTGTCATAGAGGGAAGACGAGTTCCTGCTCGTACAACAGAGTCAAACAATACCAAGCAGGACTTCTCTTCACATATTGAAGAAGATAATATACGTATTTTGAGGAGACAACATCTTAAGAGAGAGAAACTAATGATATGTGCTCTCTGACCATCCCAGGAACAAAAGCGGCTCGCATGAGTCTGATTACTTTGCATTTCTTCAACACTTCTCTACTACAAGTCTCCATTGCTGCTTTTATTCCATACACACACTTTTATTTAAAAATAACTTCAAATTTACCAAACGATATAAAATAAAAACTAGAACAAAGAACAATCATTAACTTTTTACTCAAATTCATCAACTAAGATTTTCAAACCATTTGTCATTTGTTCTCTCCCTTTCTCTGTTATGTCTTATTTTTCTTTTTTTGTGCCATTAAAATATGTTTATTATAGTAACTTTGATTTTACACAATAAAATAAACTCATATGTGTAGGTTCCCCATATGTGCAGTTTTCCCATTCCTTAAATAGAAGTCAGAATACCCTGTCCTCCTCCCAGTCACCAAGTGTTCTTCATTTTCCAGCTGGCTCTGCCACCACTGGTCCGCCATACCGCCCCCCCCACCCCCCGCACTTCCATTCCCTGTTGGAACCTCAGTTCTGTTGCAGGTGTCCAAGGATTGCTTTTATGACATCTGTTCTTTGTTTTTCATATTTACATTCCACCTATGAGTGAGATCATCTGGTGTCTGTCTTTCTTCTTTTGACATTTCACTAAGCATAATCCCCTCTACTTCCATCCATATTGATTCAAATGACAAGGTTTCATCTCTTCTCAGGGCTGTGTAGTATTCCATTGTGTGTATGTACCACACCTTCTTTATCCATTCATCTGATGTTGGGCACTTAGTTTCTTCTTCTTAGCTATTATGAATGGGGGTGCTTAAATCTCTGTGAGGTAGTGTTTTTGTATCCTTTGGGTAAACATCTAGAAGTGGGATGATGGGACCATATGGAATATCCATATTCAACTTCTTGAGGAATATCCTTACTGTTTACCATAAGAGTTGCATCAATTTGCTCTCCCAGTCTCTATTGTTATTTTTCTTCCAAGCCTCCACCTGTTTGGCCTGTGTTTCTGTGATGCCTCTTTCCCCCAAGCAATTGAAATGGGCTGGACCTCACTTGTGTGACAGCTCACACACCTGAGCTTGGAACTGAAGCCCTTTCCCTGTGGTTGCAGCCTCAGTGGTACCTGGTCACCCCATGGAGGTGATTTAGAAGAGAGCTCTGCAGACTTTTCTATAAAGGGCCAGGCAGTCAAGATTTGGAGGCATGCCATCTCTGTTTCATCACCTGCTCTGGGAAGTTATAGGCCATACATCAATGAATGGATGTGTCCCTGTCCCAATAAAGTTTTATTGACAACAGTAGGTGGCACTGACCTGGATTTGCCCCACTGGGTTGATGCCGGTAGTGGTTTGTTGACCCCTGATTTAGAGGTAACTGACTTTTGTTCATCTCTAAACCAATACCACTGGGAGTGAAGTATAATAATCATTTTTGTGTACACTTAATCTCTGTAAGTCAAGAAAATAATATACTGTATTACCACATAGAAATCTGTATATATTTACATGACATATCTCTAAAAACAGTCTGGGGCTTTTTCTCATAACCAAGTTGCCATCATTCTATCTTAGGAAATTTCTGATTCCACATGGCCACTGTTTCCCACTCCACAATATTTTTATGCTCATCTCAAAAGTTCTTTTTACTCTTGGTTTTGTTCAAATCAGGATCCAAAGCAATATTTGGTGGTTAGTTTCTTAATGTAGACTTGTCCAAGACTGCCTTCCTCCCTCCTCCCTTTTCAATGTTCCTGGCTTTTTGCAGAAACCAGGTTGGTTGTTCTAAAAAGAGTTGCTAATTTGCTTCTTTGTGTGTTTGTATAGTTTGTTCTGCTGCCTGCTGTCCGGGAGGCCCTGTGGTTGGGTGTTAGCTGGATAAGATCCAGGCTTGACGGTTGTGGCAGGAAAGCTCCTTTGTGGGGTGGGGTGCTTTGTGGGGCCTGACACGAGGAGGTCGTGATGTCCAACTGTCTGCACTAGTGATGCTCAGGTGCTCGCCCTGTTAGTAGACAGACTAGGAAATCTGTTTCTGAAAAGAAAGAAAAGCCATGGGTTCATGCCAGTTAATTCCATCCCCCATTTTTTATTTAAACATTTTGTTGTTCCCTATAACACAGATCTGTCACAGAGATGTGCAGTTTTGTAATTAGAATCAGGTGAGCGTCCATGTGGTCAGGAGGTGGATTTGCCAGCCGTGTGGCGGCTGCGCTCACTTTCAAAACGAGCAGGCCCTACTTTTTCTCACAGGCCCTTCCCGGCGCGCAGAGAAACAGAGATGAGGGTCCAGAGCCTCTAGTAAGCTAGACTTTGAAAGAGATTTGCAAAAATGTTAACATGCTGCTCTTCTCACTGAGTCATTTTTATGGTGGTTTTTGAAGTACTCTTTGCATTTATAACATTGCTTCAAGTGTACATCATTATAAACCAGCATCCATATACTGCATTGATTCACCACTAACAGACTTATTTTATCCTTTACGTATATTTGACCCCTTTTAACAGATTGCCCAGTCCCTTTCCCCTTCCCTTTTGGAAAACACTAATCTGTTCTCTATAGACTAAACATTTATTTTGTTACATTTATTTCATTAGTTTGTTTGGAAATCATATGGAGTTTGTCTTTGTCTGGCTTATCTCGTTAAGCATAATGCCCTCTTGTCTGGCTTATCTCGTTAAGCATAATGCCCTCCAGGTCCATCCATGTTGTGGCAAATATCAGGACTTCATTGTTTTTTAATAGATGAGTTGGATTCTGTTAGGTGTATAACCCACGTATTCTTTATCCACTCATCTGATGATGGCCACTTCCATTCTTTTTAGCACGTGGCTGTTGTAAATAGTGCTGCAACGATTATGGGGCTGCATACGTCTGCAAGTTTTTATTTTTTTGTTCTTTGGTGATTCGGGGGTAAATACTCAGAAGTTGGTTAACTGGATTGTATGGAACTTGTTTTTAATTTTTTGAGGACTCTATACTGTTTTCCATAATAGTTGTAATAATTTACACGGTCACCAACAGTATGTGGGTTCACATCTTCTACATCTACCCTAACATCTGTTTCTTGGTTCTGTTTTTTTAAAGGAAAGTTACAGACAGGAAAGAAGGAGAGTAGGCAAGCAGGCAGGAAGAGAGAGGAGGAGGAAGTTTATTTTATTTTTATTTAGTTGATTACATTGGTTGTGTCCTAGCCACAGCCACCCCACCGCCCCCAGGACCTGAGACTCGAACCCGGGAGTATGAGGCCTGTACTCTTTGGAGGTGATTGACCTAACTGATACTCGACCAGGGCACACCCTGTTTTTATTTTTCAAGTAAAGGTGCAGGCAGGCAGAAAAAGAGAGGAGGAATTTCTTTTTATTTAGTTGTTGCTCTTGATTGTTCTCCCTGGCCCGTATATGAACCTGGGTTCTTGGGATGTACATGGACTGCACTGGCCAGAGGCTGCAGACTTAACTACTAATTTACTGGGGCTTGCCTCTAGTTTTTTGGATAATAGTCAGTTCTCACAGGTGTGAGACATTGCATTGTTATTTTGATTTGCATTTTACTAATAACGAGAGGAGGAACATTTTTTTCATGTGCCTATTGGCCATTTGTATGTCTTTGGAGAAATGTCTATTCAGATCTGTCCACTTTCAATTGGATTGTTTGTTATTGTTGAATTTATGAGACCTTTATATATTATGAATATTACCCATTGTCAGCTGTATGCTGTGTAAATATCTTCTATTCAGGAGGCTGTCTTTTCATTTTGATGATAGTTTCTTGCACTGTGCAGAAGCTTTTTAGTTTGATATAATCCCATTGGTTTATTTATTTTTAATTGTAGTAATTATTCTACACATTAAAATAATTTTGTATGTATTGGTTCCCTGTTTCTTAGATTTTCAACGCACATGCCCTCCATCAAATCACCAACTGTTCTTCCCCATTGGCCAGTGGGCTCCACCACCATTTGCCCCTGCTCCCCCAATTCCCTTTAGGTCACCTCAGTTCTGTTGCAAATGTTTCAAGGTTGGTTTTGCTTCTTCTGTTCCTTTGTTTTGTTTATTCATGTTTCACCTATGAATGAGGTCATCTAGTATCTATCTTCTTTTAACTTGTTTCATTAGTATAATCCCCTCTAGTTCCATCCATGTTGATTCAAATGACAGGATTTCAACTCTTCTAAGGACTGTGTATTATTCCGTTGTATATATGTACCACATCTTCTTTATCCATTCATCTGATGTTGGGCACTTAGGTAATTTCCAGTTCTTAGCTGTTGTAAATAGGGCTGCAATAAACATGGGGATGCATAAATCCCTGTGGATGGGTGCTTCTGTATCTTTTGGGTAGATGCCCAGAAGTGGAATGATGGGATAATATGGGATTTCCATCTTCAGTTTTTTGAGGAATCTCCAAACTGTTCTCCACAGGGATTGTACCAGTTTGTACTCCCACCAACAGTGCAAATGTTCCCTTTTCTCCATTTGTTGTTTTTGGATAATAGCCAGTCTTTCCAGGTATAAGGTGATATTTCATTGTTGTTTTAATTTGCCCTTCCCTGATAGCCCTGAGTAGGTACATAATTTCATATGCCTGTTGGTCATCTGTACATCCTCTTCAGAAAAGTGTCTCTCCAATTCCTCCTCCCATATTTTGATTGGATTGCCTGTTCTTCTGTTACTGAGTTTTATGAGTTCTTTGTATATTTTAGATATTCAGCCTTTGTCAGAAATATCAAATGCAAATATCTTCTCCCAGTTAGTTGGTTTCCTTTTGGTTTTGGTGATGTTTTCTTTTGTTGTGAAGAAGCTCCTTAGTTTGATGTAGTTGTTTTTCTTTTTGTTTCACTTGATGGTGGAGTTGAGTCTCCAAAGGCTTCTAAGACTTATGTCATGGAAAGTCTTCCTATGTTGTCTTCTAAGAGCTTTATGGTTTCTGGTCTTAAATCCAAGTCTAATCCATTTTGAGTTGACTTTTGTGAGTGGTGTTGGAGTGGTCTGGCTTCATTCTTTTGCCCACTGGTTTATTTTGACTTTTGTTTCCCTTGCTGTTGGAATCAGGTTCCCAAAACATCGCTGAGGTCAATGTCAAGGAATGTATTGCCTATGTTTCACTCTATGTATTTTTATGGTTTCTGGTCTTACATCCAAGTTCTTCATCCATTTTGAATTAAGTTTTGTGTATGGTACTAGAGAATGGTCTAGGTGTTTTTGTTTGTTTTTTACACACGGCTGCCTAGTTTTCCCAACACCACTTATTGAAGAGACTTTTTTTGTTTTTTAAAAGAAAGGTGCGGGCAGGAATGAAGGTGAGCAAAGATGGGCAAGCCGGAAGAGAGAGGAGGAAGGAAGCACTTTATTTTATTTAGTTGTTCATCTTGGTTTTCACCCCGGCTCCAGGTCTTAAACCTGGGCCCTTGGGATATATGATCTGTGCTCTAGGCTGACGGTGGCTAACTAATCCACTGCTCCACCGGGGAAGGCTGAAGAGACTTACTTTGAGGAAAGTTTCTAAATGAAGGGAGCACACCTGCCATGGAGAGTCACATGAGGAAGTCACTAATTTTTTAAAAGTTCTTTTTTGTAGAAATATCTAGGTTAATGCGATAGGCTTATTGTTATTGCTAAACAAGTTAATATGCATTAGCAAAATTCTTACTTAAAATTTCTAATATGATCAGTGTTAATAAATATAACTTACATAACAAGCTCTCTGCACTTAGAGCTAAAGAAACGGAGGCTGAAGGAGGGGACATACTTGCCTACCAGTAGTTGAATGAATGTGAACAGGGCTGACGTGGCAGGTCTTCCAGGGCCCTTTGTGTCAGCACACTTAGACTGTGAAGTGAAGCTACAAATGATGTTACAGGTCACTGTAAGATACAATCCAGAAATAGTTCTCAAAATACCATGCTAGCCAGTCATTTCAGATGTTTGCCCATGAAACCTCTTTCTTTCTCTTAAGCGAGTAGTTTTTCAGGAAGCCTGTTGTACTGCTGTAAATGTCCTGTCTTGGAGACAGCCCCACAGGCAGGGGAAAAGTAGAGAAGCTCAGGAAAAATGAGACAGTCAGTGCTCTTATCATTCTGGAACTTAACATCATGTCTGACTCGTGATCACAGCATCTCAGCCTTTAGAGTTTCCAGGCTGAATGTGGCGGACACGTTGCTGTTATAGATGATCCTTGAACAACTGGTGGTTAGGGATGCTGATCCTTGAGTAGTCAAAAATCCGAGTCCAACTTTTGACTCTCCAAAAACTTAACTACTCATAGCCTGCTGTTGATTGCTGTTAATTGTCAAATTTATACATATTTTGCATATGTATTATATAATGTAGTCTTACAGTAAGCTGGAGAATAGGAAATGTTGCTGAGAAAATACAATTACAGTCCGTGCTGTATTGATGGTACTGCAAATTTATGTCCCAAAGCCAAGTGTAAGTGGGCTAGTTCAGCTGTGTTGGTCAAAGGTCAACTGCATTCGCTGTCTCACTGTCCTCCTCAGGAGTACTTCCTGCAAGCAGAGCTGACCAGTGACGTTTTGAAAACAGGAGTGGTTCGCTGCTGTGTGGGGCAGTGTAGCAATGCCATCCCCGTGGACACCGTGCTCACCATGAAGACGCTGCCCATCACTTACGTACGTGTCGCTATGGAACTGAACTGTCATGTGCTTTTGATCACATGGAGCTGTGTACTTACTGGGCTGGTGAGGACAGGGAGCCAAGAGAAATGTGTTGACTTGTCATGAGGGGCTTCTCACGTGTAAGGCACAATGACGTCCGGCCTACCTTCATGTCAAACAGTGGGGGGCACAGATAGTTGGTCATTTGGCCTGTGGCTGGCACTCAGAGGTTCCGTTAAGTGTTGTTTGCCTCTTCGCCCTTGGCCTGATATCTTCATGTTTCTGCTCCAACAGCTTTGGTAGAATTGACTCTCTCCTAGATGACCACCTGGGGATGTTTGGGGGTACTGCTGCCTGGAGGTTCGTATGGGTCTGAAACCTCAGAGGCATCAGGCGCTTCACTGCCTCTGGTTGGAACCTTGCTCTTGGAGCCTCGCCCTCACCTCTTTCTTCTGTCCATCACTGCAGAGCACCAGGGAGGAGAACAAGGGCGGCCACCTCTGCCACTCGTGTGCGGAGCAGCGCATCGGGCCACTGGCCTTCCTGATGGCCTCCCCTGAGCAGGTGCGATCCATGGAGCGCACCGTTGAGAACATAGTGCTGCCCAGGCACGAGGCCCTGCTCTTCCTCGTCTTCTGAGAGCCCGGCGCCACCCTTGCAGGAGGCCTCGTGTGGACTCGACGTGTGCGCAGCGGCCCGTGTGGGCCCGGCCCTTGCTGCCTGGACTGTGAATTCACTCGCAGAGCCTCTTTGGAGGAGACGGACCAACCAGAGTTGGACCTGCCATTTTGCCATTCCCTGTAGGTAGCCAGTTCCCTCTGTCCCTCCTCCGTGCACACCTGCCTGGGGCTGCGGCTGGTCTTTTGATAAAAATAGATTTTATGTATCTAAACTTTTATTACAGGGTTTTAATTAAACAGCAATGTAGCACTGGCTGGCTTACCTCTGTGTGACACCTGGCTTCAGCGCTGTTGTTTTTGAACTTTCTCCAACACTCTTTTTCCTGCTTTTTCACTAACTCCTACTGTTCACGTGATGCACAGACTTAACATCTAGGGTGATCACTGATGCATCAAAATGGGCTTTTCCTGCCATAGAGAGTCACCCGTGTGTAAGATACAGCGTGTGCCTTTCATGCATCCTTCCAGGGCTCACCGTTGAGGCGGGTAGGCAGTTTAGTGCACATATAGGAGGCACATGCACAGTGACGGCAGCCCGACTTCCTGTGGTCCTGCAGTAGGACTGAAGCCCGAAAGTACCTGAGAGAGAAGTGGTGTAGGGAGGAGGCTGTAGCAATGGGAGTTGGTGCCTGGTTCACTGCCTGGTGTTGCTGGGTGGGGAACTGATCCTTCTGGAAGCCTCCATGTGAAAGCCAAGGTCCTGTGGCGGGACATGGACCTGGCATTTACATCTTTGCCATGCAGTGCTTTGGGGATGCACGTGCAGGTGGGGCATGGCCTACGAGCTCAGCACACCTGGTCTTGGTGCACTCAGTGGGGCGAGCAGACCTCAGCTCTGTGCTCACATTCCCCTGCCCTCTTGGTGCCAGCCCTTTAGTGGAGCATAGAGTAGAGTGTAGGCCGGTAAGTAACGAGGATACTGCTGGATCGGGCCGAGGGCTTGGTGAGAGAGGGCAAGCTGATGTGGAGTATTAGTCCTGAAGATAGATCTGGGCCACTTGAATGAGAGGGACCGGCTGTCCCCCACCTGGTGGGGTGCTGACTGAGTCTCACTTGGTGCTTGTAGAAAATGTGAAATGAAGGACTAAGTGAGAGGAAGGTATCTGCATTTGGACTGGTCACACTGGTCAGTGGCCTTCAAAAGGGGTCTTGGTGGAGGTGGGGGTGACTAGATTTAGGAGGTTGTCTGCTGGAAATCTCGTTTTGTCAGCCAGCTGCCCTGTCAGTGGTGCTGGGATGAAAGCAAGTCCCTGCCTCCCTGTGACAGGAAGCATGGCTGTAGTTGGAGGTGAAGGGTGCTCGGCCAGAGGGCTGTACATGAGCCCTGGGATGGAAGGCAGAGGTCAGGGTCCCAGAGGTGCAGTGCTGGGACTGTATTCAATCAGCAGTAGGTAGTTAGCTGTTGAAGAACAAAGGACTATTCTAGAAGAATTAACACAGAGGATATAAAGAGTATGGGCGGTAACAGCCCTGCAAGGGCACAATGTCAGTACTAGTATTTGGGTATTTATTTTGAAAATAATATAATAAATACCAGAATTTCATTTAAGAATTAAATGTTAAGAATTAAAAAAAATCGGTAAAACTGAAATATTTGGTATGCTTCAAATAGAAAAGCAATCTTTAAATATCCAATAAAATCACCTTAATATAAGGGATTAGATGAGAATAAAAACATGACAAAAACTAGAACCTAAACACAATAATAAAATGAAATCTATTGCTTTTTTTAAAAAAGGAAAGGTACAGGCAGGAAGAGAGGAGGAAGAAGCATTTCTATTTTAGTTTTATTTACTTATTCATACTGGTTGTTTCCCCCTGAACCCAGGACTCCAACCCAGGAATATATGGCCTGAGCTCCTTTGAAGGTGATTGATCCAACCACTACTCTACCAGGGTGTGCCTATTACTTCTTTTTTTAAAGATATAGTCTTTATAAGAGACTTCAATGATTTCATTTGTTGTGAATATATTTTTGTACAAGATTATCTGTAATTTTTTTTTTTACTACATTAATTGGGAGAAAAATAAGGAAAGTAATTGTAAGTTGGTTTAAATATTTTTCTTTGTTCATATTTTTAAAGTAATTCCTGTTATTTAATAGAGGAGATCTTTCGGAATTATGTTGAGAATTTGCAATCTGTTGACAGCAAGCTGTAGTTGTTTTTTTCCAAGAAATCATTTTGATTTGTTTCCATCTTCGTGGGTTTTATCATGTCTATAGAAACTCTGACGCAGTCTTACTCAAATGAAAATAAATGCTCTTATGTCATATTCCATTTGTTAGACGGTATTTGAAATAAAATAAGAAATCATCCTTGCAACAGAAGTGTTAACACATCATAGTGTATTGTAGTGTAATAGTTTGTCCTTTCATGTACTTATTCTCAAGACATATTTCATATTAAAAAAATGATGAGGAAATGGTATTAGACCAACCTCTAATATTGGGATGCAGATGTTTAAAAATATCATAGAATATCAACACCTGAAATTGCTGGTGGTTTGAACTGCCAGATGGGAATAGTAGAATCTCAGCAGGGCTTCCATTTTGCTGACATCTTCTCCATGGTAGATGGGGCTACCCTTTGTCAAGACGGAGGTGTAGTAGGTATAGTAGACTTATTATAAAAACAGTGATAGGCTTGGATTTCATCC
This sequence comes from Solenodon paradoxus, assembly GCA_004363575.1. Taxonomy (NCBI): domain Eukaryota; kingdom Metazoa; phylum Chordata; class Mammalia; order Eulipotyphla; family Solenodontidae; genus Solenodon; species Solenodon paradoxus. The sequence continues at coordinate 36,221 of RJWH01002792.1, read as the reverse complement.
TGTTGCTAGGGTGTTTATGAGATGTCTACATAAAATTGTCCAGGGACTGCTAGGAAACAGAACTCTAATTCAGCATACCAAATTAGACCTTTGACTGCGGGTAGAGACTTTAGGATTGTCCGGCTGTGAGTGGCAGTTAGGATAGTTGAGTTTAAGGGTCTTGAAGCACTTATCCCAGTAGACTATCACAAAAGAGAAGAGCATGGGTCCAGGAAGCCACCCCAGGGAGTCCCAGGCCTGGAGGGAGGGAAGAAGAGGGTTTTGTGAAGAGAGTTGGGGAACAAAGAATCTAAAGAAAAATGGTCTTTGGCGTCCAGTGCCATAGAGACAATGATTGAAATGAAGGTGGAACATGTCCTTCAATGGACCCCCTGAAAGTCAGTGGTGACATTGGCTTGGTCAGTTTCAGAGAGGCCAGAAGCCAGACCTCAGTGGGCTGATGTGCGAGTGGGAAATTCAGGAAATGGGAGGGACTGAACTTATGTGTTTGGTTTCTTTCTGAAAGCATACTAAAATGATAATAAAAAGATGAAAAAAAAAAAAAGCATAAGCACAAAGAAGACAGGAGATGATAGTCATTATAGTCAAAAATTTGGAATTTGGAAAACAGCTAAATGAGTGGTAACTGACTGAGCTCACCTGAGAAAGTTAACCCAAAGTCTCGTAGCTCTCTGAAGTTGTGGGAATTGGAGGCACCTCTGAAGCAGAATCTGAAGGGGGAGAAAACCCAAGAAGATTGATCGAAAGCTTGCTTAAAAGCCAGCAGAGTCTACAGATGGTTTTTCCTTTTCTGTGTAACAGGGCGGCTTCTCTCCTTACCCCAGCAGAAGACTGGAGGTTACTATCTGGAGAGTGTGCACTAGAGGAACATCTCAGAGGTGGGAGATGAGGGCTCCGACGAACCAGAACAAGGTCATTGCTGTAGTCCCTTTGGGCTGCGATTGCAGAGTAGACTGGGTACCTGTGTTCTAGTCTGTGTTGTAGTGTCTTATAAGCAAGAAACATTTATTTCTTAGTTTCTGGAGGCTGGAGTCTAGGATCAGGGCCCTGAAGACTGGGTTCTGGGGAGAGCCCTTTTGGGTTACTATGATCTTAAGTGAGGAAGGGCAGGTAGCTCCTAGGGTCTCTTCATAAGAGACCATATCCATTCATGAGGACATCCTTTGTGATGTAATGACCTCCCAGAGGCCCATCTCCTGACATCACATGGGAGTTGGATTTCAGTTATGACTCATGTACCCAAACACACATATACGCCTCCAGTTGGGAGATTGTCATTCATTCCTTCTCTAGCGAAGATAACCAACTTCAGTAGAAACACTTACATTAGCGTTTCCTAAGGAAATTGGCCAACCACATTATTCAGTAATCTTCAAACAGCACCCAAGTGCTCAAGCATTTCAGACTTGTTCTTAGGAACAGTAAACCAAAGACCACCAGAATCTGAAAAGAACCTCCAAAATGAAGACTGGCTAGCAAAACAAACAGAAAAGAATCAACTTGGAGAAAATGATCAATGCAGGAAGAAGGAAACATCTAAGTATCTTAAATATATTCAGAGAATAAGAAGACTGCATCCATGAAATAGCCAGTTCAATATATACGTACATAAGAGAGTCAGTACTAACTGTATAAATGAGTCCTCATTTAACAAATCTTAGTTGGTTCTTGGATACTTCACCTTGAAGTAAAACTATATATAACAAAAGATGTATAACGAAAGCAGATCCTCAAATAACATCCTTTTTGTGAGACAAGCTTGTTTATTTCTTTCAACCTTATAACAAAGTGTTATTCAAAGACCTATTTCATATGAATATGTAGAGACAAAATTTGAAATATGAAAGAAAATTTAAAAATCCAAGAGAATTGTTGGAAGACTAAATTGAGGAAATATCCAGAAAGTCAAGTGAAAAAGATTGAGAAAGGAAACCAGTAGTCAGAACCAACTTAAAAATGGTGCATATGAATGGTAAGAATTTGAGAAAACAGAGTGGGAAAATCTTTAATTATGAAAGTTACCCAGAACCAAATATATGAGTTTTCAGACTGAAATGCTCAGCCAAATCAAGGAAAATGTACATACAGTAAGCATCCCGTGAAACTTTAGGAACATAAGACCAACATCTACAAGCTCTCAGAAGAGAGCCAACTAAAAAGGTCCCAGTCTCCCCAACCTGGGGTGGATGTTCATCTGGTGGGCAGAACCTTCAGGCAGGAGTTAGTGACAAATACCTAGAAACTGAGCAGGTGGGGGAGGGGCAGAGAAGGGCAAATAAAGTAACAGGTGCAAGAGAGAAAAATTAACCGTAGGTTTTCGACCTGGCTTCGCTCATTTAAGTGTTCGTGTGGTCTTAATAATGCCGGTGTTGTTGGTAGGGTGGTGTGTGCATGTGTGCTTAGGAGAGCCAGGCCTTTTGCTGTCACAGACGGAGATGATCTGTTACAAAGTGTTGAACTGAAGAATGAAAGTAGAAGTCACAGGAGCTTATTGTTTAGAGCTGCAGAGATCCACACCTGAATAATTAGCTAAAAGATTTGAAAATGTTTCCCTTTTGGTGGGGAGGTGGGGTGATTTTTGATGAAGCGCCTTGTATAACTAGTGACTTAATCTGTGTAATGGACCTTGAGACTATGAAGCGGAGATGGAGAAATGAACACTTCACGTGGGCTGTTCTCAAGCAAGGCTGAGAGAAGACTGTAAATGGACATGTGGCATCAGGGAGGAGAATTTGTTTTTAAAGGGCGAGAAGTTTGAGCATGCTCCATGCTGAGAAGGAAACCTTAGGTTCACATGTAAGTGGTTAACAAGGCTGCTTAGGGAGCTCCTACCTATGTACTTTATCTTTTTAGTGAAAATCGAAAGAAGGTCACGCGGAGAGAGTGGAGAGTTTGGAACAGATATGGAGTAGACGACGGTCCTGGATCTCTGGGCAGCACCGGCCCACTGACACCAGCACCACTTTCGTCGCCTCTGACTGCCTAGGTGCGGAGCAGTGACGGCTCATGGTTAGGGTCAGTTTACTAAATAAAGTGCACAGAGGTACACGGTTGTGTGGGAACTTGTCCTGCCCGGGGAGCCCAGTCCCCAGGCACGGCAGCCGGCCAGACACCATTCCCAGGGTGGCGTCCATCTGCTGCTGAGCATGCCGGCTGGAGTGATGACTTGCACGCCTCTCCAGTCTGCACGTGGCTGATGCTTCTCCTCAAGCCGAATCTTCACTGCCTGCCCACCCCTCTGCACCTGCTCTCAGGGCTTTTGGGAACATGCTGCATGCTGAGGGCCTGGCCCAGTGAACAGGGGTGGCTAACACAGCTTCAAGCCCACACATGCCCCTTCCTGGGGCCCTTTTAAAACCTGAGCTTAAGGCCATAGGGCTTTCAGAGCCCTTGGAGGGGACACCCCTTCTCCAGACTTCTTAATTTCAGATTCTCCGAGAGCTTCTGCTTGCTGTCCTCATCTTCCTCACCACCTCCTCTTTCTGTGTTTCTGGGTTCCTGGTCTAAGAGCTAGAATAGACAGAGCTTCAAACTGAAATGTCTAACTTCTTTTCTCACTTACTCCACGTGACATCTTAGCAATGTGTCAAACTCAGCACCCCACACGTGCTCTGGGTTTCTTTGTGCTCACCGGCTCTCCTACCCCAGGAGATGGGTCTGGACTTGACCTCTACGGTATCTCTGCCCCACCTCTTTCTCTCCCTTACTGCTTCTTAGACCAGGCCTCCATCTGTCTCAGTTGCTCCACCCCTTCCTCTGACCCATCTCTTCCATTCTTCAGGCAGAAGGATGAGCAGTCCTAATGTGAAGACTACCCACCACCCTTTAAGGGTTCTTGCCCTGAAGCTCATCAGTTAAAGGACCTTACCTAAGGCTCCAGAAAGTAACACACAGCATCAGCACCCTGGATTTTTTCTTTTTAAAAAGTCTTAATTCCATAACTCGAGATTAAAACAAAATCGCTTTACTGTTTGCCTAATATGCATCCGCGGTAAGACAGCAACCTTTGTATCAGCTGTTTGACAACTACAAAACGGTCACTGGCTTCCTATTCGTAAGGAGTGGGGCTCTGTCCTACCTCCTCTTCTCAGCCAGTTCATGTTAGGGTCTGGAATGCTATCCCCACTCTGTCGGGACATCAGAACACTGTGACCTGCACATAGACCCAAGCGAACCCTGCAGGACATGGAGCAGGCCAGACTGACTCTCCGTAGTCTGCAGAGGTGGGCAGGCCCCACGACAGCAACCTTGGCAAACTCAGCACACTTGGGGACCCAGGTCCCCTGGGCCTGTCTGCTATCTTTAGTGTCGCTTTGCCCTGGTGGGCTTCGCTGCAGCACAGTCTACAAGTGTTTCAGGCGGTGGTCTGGATGCATCAGTGTCAGAGAGGAGAACTCTTCCTCTGTGTCTCAGGAGCAAGGAAACCTGTCCCCAAAGTCTGCCTGACCAACCTCACATCTCAGTGGTCAGGACCGGGTCACCTGCCCATTGCTGAAACAATCACTAAACAAGGAGGAATGACTTAAAACAATCAAGATTCCCTTTCCCGTAGCTTGGGATGGATGAGGCCAACATCCTTTGATGTACATGGCTGTGTGGAAGAGCATAAATACCTGAAAAGTGGGAACGCGTTTGAGAAGGAAGGAGAGGGGTTGGCAGCCACTGGATCCCAGTCGTCCAATGCATAAATGATCTCACATCGGTCATTAGTTTAGCATTTAAGCACCTCCTACATGGTAGACATCTTAAGCCTTTTGTGTATGTCATTAACAGAAAGCATATGACAAGATTCAACACACTTTTTGCATTAAAAAGCATAACAAAAGTGGGTGTAGACAGGATGTATCTCAACATGATAAAGACTGTGTGACAAGCGACAGCCAACATCATACTCAATGGGGAAAAAAGCAGAAAACTTTTCCATTAAGATCAGAAACAAAGCAAGGAGATCCATTCTTGCCACTGTAATTCAATATAATGTTTGAAGTCCTGGCCAGCATAATGAGATAAGAAAAGGACACAGAAACTATCCAGATTGGAAAGCAAGAAGTAAAACTATCACTATTTGCAGATGACATCATCATATATCTAGAGAACCCAAAATTCTAGTAAAAAGCTATAGAAATATTAAAATGGCAGGCTATAAAATTAATGTACAAAATCTGTTGTATTTCTATATGCAATAATGAATTAGCATAAAGAAAAATTATGAAAACCTCATTTACAACTGCATATAAAAAATGAAATACTCTGGAATAAATACGACCAAAGAAGTGAAAGATCTGGTGCACCCTGATGGCTCAGGCACTAAGTGAGCAGCTGGAATGTAGACCAAGGACCCAGGTTCAAGACCTGGGTTCAGGGGAACAACCAAAATTGAACAAATAAATAAAGTACTTCTTCCTCTCTTCCTTCTTCCCTGCCTACCTTCCTTCATTCCTACCTGCTTTTATTCCTCTTTAAAAAAAAGTGAAAGATCTGTAAACTTAAAATTATAAGACATTGTCAGAGAAATAGAAAAACACAAAGAAATGGAAGGATATTTTGTGTTCATAGATTAAATAATTAGTATTGTTAAAATGGCTATATTACCTAAAGCAATAAAGAGATTCAATGTAACCCCCATCAAAATCCTCACAACCTTATTCACAGAAATTGAACAAGAAATCATGAAATTTATTTGGAACTATGAAAGACCAGGAAAAGCAAAAACAATCCTAAGAAAAAAGAACAAAAATGGTGTCACACTCCCTGGCTTCAAACTATACTACATAGTAGTAGTTAGCAAATCAGCATGGTATTGGAATAAAAAGAGAGATCAATGGACCAGAACTGAGATCCCAGAAATAAATCCACATACAGACAACTGTTTTATAACAACGAAGTTGAGCATATGATGAAGCAAGGACAGTTTCTTCAATGAATGGTGCTGGGAAAATTGGACAGTTACATGCAAAAGAATGAAACTAACCAATGTCTAGAAACATATACAAAAATAAAAATAGATTAGAAACTTAAGATCTGAAACCATAAATTGCAGAGAAGAAAACACAGGTGATATGGTACCTGACATGGGCCGTAGAGAGTCTTTGAGACCTTGACTCCAATGGCAAGAGAAACCAAACAAGTGGAACTACATCACACTAAAAAGTGTCTGCATGGTGAAAGGAAAATTGAAAGATATCCTACCAAATGGGAGAAGATAATTTGCACATTATATATGTGGCAAGGGGTTAACAGTCAAAATATATAAATAATTTCTAAAACTCAAGAATGACAAAACCAAACAATCCAGTTGTTAATGGGCACAAGATCTGAATAGACACTTCTCCAGAGAAGACATACAGATGGCCAACAGGCACATGAAAAGATGTTCCGCATCTCTCCTTATTAGAAAAATGCAAATGAAAAAAGGGAGAGTTCACCTCACACCTGCGACAATGGCTATTAGATTTAAAACCTTTTCCAAAAAACAAGAAGCACCACGTTGAGGTGAACGTAAAGGGAACTGTTGGTGGGAGTATAAATTGGTGCAGTCATTATGGAAAGCAGCATGGAGATTCTCAACAAATTAAAAATAGAAATTCCATACAATCCCATTACCTTACTTTAGGACAGTGACCGAAAACACAAATCTGAGAGCTGTATGTATTCCCATGTTCAGCATTTATAATAGTCATGACATGGAAATAATTTAAGTGCTTTTTGACAGATGAGAGGATAGAGAAGATGTCGTTTGTATACATAATAGAATACTACACAGTTATCAAAATAGATGAAATCCTGACATTGGCAACAACATGGATGGACCTAGAGGGAATTATGCTTTGTGAGATAAGCAGAAGGAGAAAGACAAACATTGTTTAATTTCACTTCTATGTGGAATATAAAGAAACCAAACAAACAAATGAACCAGATCAAATAAAAATAGACTTTTGGTCTATAAGGCCAAATGCATGGTTTCCAGAAGGAAAGGGAATGGGATCACATAAAGGGGTCAGCTATATAAATGATAGAACTGGTAGTAAATTTACTGTGTTATATACAGACATTGATTTATAATGATGCACACACACCTTAACCTATATCATGTTATGATGCAATGTTCCTTCAAAAACATTTAAACAAAAACAAAAACAAACTGAAAAGAAAGTGTCAGAAGACTTTCAGATGTTCTTAGCCACAGCCTTCTTCAAACCACATTTTACTCCCAACTCAGAAGTGTACTTGCTGTCATGATACAGGACCGTGGGTGGCACTTTCTCCCCGAGGTGAGTCCCCAGTGTGCTTCTGGAGGCTAAGTCCTCTAGGAGTCCATTGAGGAGCCCAGCAGCCACTGGTGCTCGGGTGGCCCCGGCACTCTACAGCCTACAGCAGCTTCAGTGCCCAGTGTGGATCACACTATCGGGGTGGGGGTGGCATGTTGGAGACATGCATGTTGGTCGTGATGCTTGGACTCTGCCCAGAGAAGGGAAGCAGCAGCCCTCTGAGTTCATGGCCATGACAGCTAGTAGAGGGAGTGGTGGTGCAGAGCAGGGATTGAGAAAGACCCTGCATTCTGCTGATGCACTCAGTCCCAGAGAGACCCTGTTCTTGAAGGCTCTTGTTTCCATTTGTTTAACACACAGCAGGTCCTTGAGTAACATCTTTCCATTATAAACTATGAGAAAAACCAGTTCTGGCCTATGTGGCATGAAACTGTAGCTACCCATCCTTTCATTTAAAGTCAGTTCTCAAGAACCTATCAGTGATGTATTTATCCTCCCCATGGCTGCCCTTGGTCCTTTTGACCTCGGTTCCACCCAACTCTGCTTGCTTCCATTGCCAGATCACCTTTCCTTGATCTGATATTTGTCATGCAATTTTTGGAGCTTGAACTTGGTTGGTGCCTGATGGTCCTCTCCATGATAAAGCTGATCTGGGTGATTTCACAGCTCCAACATGGGCCCCTGAGGTCATATCACTTTCCCAATGGCAGTGTGGTGACTTTGAGCCACATATCCATGCACTAGCTCTGAGACACAATCCTCTTACACCTGGTAGAAACCTTTTGAAATTCTAGGTTCATTCAGCACCTGACCAATTTTTGTGTATGAAGTTTCCTGTGAAATTAGAGTATTAAAAATATCATGGCCAGACTCACAAAACTCCTTATAAAGAACAAACAATCCAATGAATTGTTCTGGGAACTTGGGCAGCAGCTGAAGAGAGCAGAAGAAAGTAAATAACCAGACGGGTTCTGGGTAATCAATTAAGGCTGATGTTGAATAAAATAACTCAGCTCCTGTGTACCAGTGATTTTTCTGTTTGAAAATGATATTTACAGATAGCAGAAATGGTGTGACTCTAAAATTTCCAACCCCAACCTTGGCATTTAAAATTCCTATCTTTCCTTCGCTGTTGAAACATCTAAATGGATAAGACACAGAAGTCAGCAGAAATGGCCCCTGCAGAGGCTCCAGCAGCCGGCAATAGGCTGCTGTGTGTGGGTCCCACTTCCAGATGTCTGCTGGGGCTGCCTGACTCCTCCGACTGGGTGACTGATGGCGCCCCTTACCCCCATGCCTCTTCAGGTTGGGATATTGATTGAGCTGGTGACTTTGGGCAAATCAACTTCTCTAGACTTCAGTTTTTTCATCTATAAAATGAGGAGGTGTGGGCTAGGCTCCTGATTTTGTGAAAGAGCAAAAGGAATGAAGGAAAGAGACAGGTGCACTTCAGGCCTATGAGAGCCTCATCTGCCACCTGTTGCTTCACACATGGAAATCCTGTTAGGAATTCATCAAAGTTGTGATCAGACCCAGTTAAGGCGAAATTTTTGTCTCCTTTTGGAAGGAAAAGCTGAACTTCCCTACTCTTTCTCTCTTTGGGTTCATTTCTCCTCAGTGATCCTCTTAGTGCCTTTCTTTGTATTGAAAATAGAAATTTTCAATAGAAAACAGAAGTAGAAAATTGTGTTTTGTTTATACAAGGCACACGTTCAAAATACAAATCACACAAACATGTAGGGAGAATAGACAAGTATAAATACAGATGCATATAGGTGTAAAGTGTTGGCGAGTTCAGTTTTCTTCTTCTGAGCCCATCAGCAAGGATTGTTTCCTGTACCATCGGGCGCACCATTTCTGTACCTTTTCACGGCTTCTTTCAGTGCTTGTAGAGCCCCCGAGGGGAGAGGCTTTAGGAACTGACACACGCTTCCTTGCAGACATCTCCCAAGTCAGGAAGAGTCTTGAATTGAACTTGAAGCCTCCAGTGTATTTCCTTTTCTCTGTAAACCAAGTCAGGATGAGGGGTGGAAGAGACAGGCTGACAAGCTGTCCTGAGTAGATGTCATAATGAAACCAGAGCCCTCCAATGGGGCGCCTGGCCTTCAAACTCTCCCAGGAGAGCTCGGCTACTAGGTCCCTACCCAGGAGCATGCAGGGCGGGCAGTAGGTGTCCATCCTCGCCTGGGCACCCTTCTCACTCCAGTGGCCTCAGCTGGCACACACCGTGGTGGGCTTTTCCCTGGATCCCAGCTCCCAAGTCACTTCTGGGTCCTCAGTCTAGAGCAGAGTCATGGCCCTTGCTGGCCCAGGATTTCTCCTATTGTTCTGGGTGGTTCTCTGCGTCTTCCTCTCTGCCATTGGTTCCCCAAGTCATTGGCATACCTTCCATCTCAACTCTGGGTGTCTGAGGAGTTCGTCTGTGAAGCAAAGCATTCACAAGTTTTGAGACCAGGGAGTCTCACCCTCAAATCAAACAAACGGGTTATTCCCCTAGAACACTGAAATGGAGACAACCCAGATGACCTCCCTTCAAGGATACTGAGATCTTATTTTAGCCTCTGAACCCATGGTGGGAACAGTTGGGAGGGTCATGGCCAGTTGGCTGAGCCAGATGGAATTTTGATAAAAATGTGCAATTTTTTTTTAAAGGAAAGTGCAGGCAGGAATGAAGGTGAGTAGGCAGGCAGGCAGGACAAGCATTTTATTTTGTTTTTATTTAGTTGATTATCGTGGTTATTATCTATTGGCCTGGGTCTCAGAGACAGGTTCTTGTGTGTGGGCTGTGCTTGGTGGATTTACCCACTAGGCCTCCAGGGCATGCCAACATAATGCAATATTTATAAATTCTTGGCTCTTAGGAAGTGTTAAATAAATAAAAACAGATTTAACTAATCATTAGATTAACTAATCATTTCCTGAAGAACCAAGAGGAGGGGAGGCAGAACATCTGAGTTCCATGTCTGCCTGTGTCACCTGGATCAGCAGTTCTCCCTGGGTTATACAGCCCATTCTGGAGGGAAAGCAGCTTCCTATGAATTTTGAAGTAACCATCCCTTGGGTGAGAGCTGAACTGTTCCTCAGGGTTCCAGGTCCATTTGCTGAAAATGGTTACAATTTACTAAAAGTCAATGTTTTGAGTGACACTCCATTTATAAAAATTAAGTTTATGGAAAAAACTGTTGCCAACTCACCAAGTAGTCACATTTATTATCAGATTAACCAATTCTTTTAAAATAATTTACTATTATTTCTTTAATATAGCCAGTGGCATATTGATAATTTCCTCTTAGGAGCATGTTAATTGGCCCTATATACCAAATCTATATATTCCTTTTAAGAATATATTTTCATGTCTTATTCTTTAAAAGGATTGCATATGTATTCCCTTTTCATGTAGTCCATGAGTAAAGTGAGTCTTTGTAATCTCTTAAGCATATAATTCCAAAGTCAACATTTTACATGGAAACTCTTGTTATAATAGATATTTTGAAAATCCTTTTACTAGTCATTTTCTATCTTGTCAACATATTAGCATTTGGAGGGTCATTTTGACAAATTTTTGAATAAGACATCAATCTTAGTTTGTTAATCGACTATGAAATTTGTGGTATTTCTTATTGGTTGAATGGTATGGACAGTTATTGAAGATTTATGTGGATTTTTAGATGCCATTTTCATTTTGGCTTTACAGTAGCATTTCCTGGAACGTTCATTTTATCAAAGTTGGGCTCCAAAGGTGGACTAATCTTTATTGTTAGAATGTTTAGAAAATAGCATTTTAACTAGTAATTGAAAGCTCGGAAAGCCCCGCACGCGCCCATTGTGTGGGGCTGAGGCGGGGTCTCAGTGGCCACACCCACCTGGAGCCCGGAAGCTCGGCTCCCCTTGATGGATGGAAGAGTGGAGCTAAGGTCAGCGTGCGTTTGAGACTTGGGGAAGGAATGATAAAAATGCCCCATCATTAGAAAAATGAAAACTGAACATTTCAGAAGTGGCTGAAACAAGCGTGTCACAAAGGCTGAAGTGAAGAATTTCAGTTACTAGCATTGTAGAAAGAAGGCCAACGTGAGGGAGCATGTTTGTAAGAAAGTAGATTCCAGTGAACAAGCACAACCAGGAGGAATATATTCATGGACATATCACAAGCTGAACAGAGACTACACATCCATTTTCCTTCTGAACTGGCTTTTGGTAAACTGACCCGTCACCAGGTAGGTCTTGTTGCCCGCTTCCTGACCGGGGACCGTGAACTGCTCGAGGAAGTGAAGGGCTGTCTAGGGCTGGCTCAGAGGCACACCCCAGCGCCAAGAGAGAAGGGGTCTTCCTTTGGGAGGCAGGGCCCATGCATGATGCAATTCCTTTCCTGTGTGGAGGGAGGATTCTGTCCCGTGTGATCTCCTGGGCTACTCACCTTAATTTTTTGAAACATACCAGGAATAATGCACCTATTCCACAAACCACGGCCACAGATGGGACAACAGCCCCTGTAAAAACAGAATGGAGCTGGTTTTACTCTGAAAGCCCCACTGTGGGCTTCATTTATAAGGATCTGAAAGTCCTTTACCATTTACATTCCTGCAGAAGTCTGAATGCCTTCCCAACTGGCTTGCAGGGACCTGTGCTCCCAAGTCCCCTGCAATTTAGCACTTCTTCACCTAGACCAGAAGTACACCCCTTCTTATCAACACTGCGGGTTCGCACGGTCCCCACTCATGGCCTCCACATCCCTGCTCCTAATCCTTGTGCTTCCTGAGCAAAGTGACATGGGAGACACTGGTGATGGCCATGACGGGGAGAGGGCAGGTGTAAGTCAGGAGGGAAGAGCAGGGCCTCAGACATCCGAAGCTGAGGGGAAAGGATGAGGACAAGGAGGCCAGACCTTCAGGAGAAGAAATGCCTGCTGCTAGTCCAAAGTTAAGAAAACGGATGGGACAAAGCCCTTAGCTCTCCCTTGCATACTTTCCGTCTTCCAACGTCACAGAATCCTGATTTACAAACAATAGTGTGCCTTGCCTTTTTCCTTCCAATATCGTCATTAGACAGTTTGCAACTGCTTATGACAATGGAAGAATGACAAGATGAAAGGAGATGCTCTAAGTAGGAGAACAAGGTGGAAACATCTCTGAGCTGAAAGGAGCACGTGGAGCAGTGGCAGGATGTCAGGGTGAGAGGTCCGCTGCCATGACAGTGTTTGAAATGTACTGGATGAGATGAGGAGAGTAGATTCGCTGTAGAAGCCAGAGGGCCTGGCCAAGGGCAGGGTGAGCACAACTGTTTTTAAGACACTGTGTCAGTAATGAGCTCCAAGCAGATTTCCCTTAATATTGTGAATTTCCTTGCAAAATCAGTTCATGCAAGAGGCCAACCTTGGACTTGGGAGGGCTGACAGCCTCACTAGGAACCGTGAGTCACATGTGTTAAACTCTCTGCACCTTCTTGTATACAAGCAACACACCCTTGTAGACAAGGCTGAATCTCCATGGCTTGGCCTTCAAAACAGCTGCACTGAAAACAGCTAAACGTGTGATGTGGGAAAGTACCGGTTCTCAATGGTAGGGGTACATGGACACAGTTCCTCTGAAGGATAAAGGCAGTACATGATTTGGAGGAAGGCCAGGCCTTTTGATCTCTAACCCCCTTTTAGGGATGTATTCTGAGGAAAGAGGAAATCACATGTAGGAATATTCACTAAAATATTGTTTCAAAATATTTTTTCAAGGAAAGGTACAGGCAGGAATGAAGACGAATAGGCAGGTAGACAGGAAGAGGGAGGAGGAAGAAGCATTTATTTAGTTTTATTTAGTTGTACGTCTTGGTTCCCCTGACCCCGGTTCATGAACTTGGGTCCTTGGGATGTACGTGGACTGTGTCTGGTAGACTTATCTGCTAAACCACCAGAGCACAGCTCAAAGATTTTCTAAATGATAACCTAAATCTCCTGTCAATGGAAAATTAGTTAAATGAAATGTGTGCCCATAAAATGAAATTATTATATAAAATGAATCGATATTTATTAACATGGAAAGATATCTCCAATAGCTTAAGTGAAGGAAGCTGATAATGAACCAAAAATAATCTCCAATAAACCTGGTGTGTCCATATGCACAGAAAAGTCTTAAGGAATATAAACCAAAATATTAGGTAATAGTGGGGTGGCAATAATCTGTATTTTCCTTTTTAAAGAGTTTCCTTTTTTTCTGATGCTTTTGCAAAGACAGTAATCTGAAGAAAGAGTAAAGTTATAAAAGCAACAGTGCCAAGGAAAACAAAAATGAGCATGGGGAAAGTTTTTTCAAAAGAACTAACAGGAAACATGGGTGAAAGATGTTTTGAAATTTCAGACATAGCATTCATCATGATAATTGAGAAAGAAACAATACTGTTTTGACAGAGAGGTCATTCCCGATGGTAGTGATTTCCACACACTAACTCATCAACCTGGCCCGTGTTACTGTTAATACAGGGCTTATGGGAAAAGGAAAGTGAATGCAAACCCCATTTCCACCTTCACAAGGCTCCTTCCTGTTTCCTTCTATGAGAATGAAAAGTGCAGCCTCAGTCCTCTGGCGACAGGAGGAGGGTTCAGGAGCCAATGGTCACCCCAGCAGGTACTTGCCCTGCTCCTGCTCTTTTCTCAGTGGGGACATTTCAGTTGTGAAATTGAAACCAGAGTCAATATAGCTATAGACTAGCCTATCACCTGCCGAGTTCACCACCCATTTGTGTTTCCTGGGGGAGTGATGGTCGATGCATGGACTGGACAAGGAAGAGAAAGATTTGAGGAGAGATAAGGGAGGAGGAAGAGTATAAAAGAAGCAGGTTACCAAGGAGGTGCCAGCTCCTTGTCTAAAATTCACCCTCCAGCACTGAGGATCCAAGGCGAGGTTAGGCATGGCCACTGTTGGGTGTGAGCTATGAAAACAACCCTCTGTGGATGTACAGGGACACCTCAGAAATACCCTGCACCACAGGCCAGCCAGGGAGTCAGGTTTCTGAGGTCACCATGACTCGTGTCTTGGGTGCCTGAGTCTGATGACTCAATTTTAAAGTAGGACGCCTTCCATTATTTGGGGCTGTGGATTCTATTCTGTCTCTTTGTATTAAGCACGTAGTGTGGGTTTCAGAGTAGGGACTCAGTAAATAATAAATCAAATTAAACCTTGACATTCTATAAGTTGAAGTACATTTAAAGTGTCATTTGCTTTTTTTTTAAATTGCAGTAACTTTTATTCTGCACATTAAAATAAGCTCACATGCATAGGTTCTCCATATGTGCAAGTTTCCCTATAAGTGCCACTTGTTTTTTTAATGAGAAATCTGCATTTCGCTGCCACATAGGGCCATACCTGGCACAAGGGAGGAACTCGTATTGTCAGCTAACTGATGGCATGACCTGGTATGTGGCTTTGTTCCAGATGACACTCGGTGTTGATAGACTGTAACCACAGAATTGAATCTTCTCTAGCAGGGACACTTGTGACGATAACCTAGAAATAATCTTGCCATATTGAACAACAGTTCATTGAAAGCCTATCAGATGCAGGTGTGAAGTTCTTTCTACTGGCATTTTCTCTCCCTGCTTCTGATTCCCTGATCCCTTCTGTTTTCCTCTGAGCCTCCTATCCACCCTCCCTTTTTTCTTTCATTCTCTCCCCCTTTTTTTTTTTTTAAGCAGTTTCAATTTATTTATTTAGTTGTTCATTTTGGTTGATTCCCCCTGGCCAAGGGTCATGGACCTGGATCCTTGGGATGCATGTGGACTGCACTCGGCCAGAGACAGTGGATGTATCCACCAAGGCAGACCTTTTCCTTTTGATTTCTCTTTGAGCCTTAGTGATGTGTGCATCTTCCATTAGAAGAAGCCCTTGAGGCTGTATCAGGTGGGCAGGCTTGCCATGGGGAGCCAGAGCTGCCCCAGGTGAAGACAGTTGATGGCAGAGCAGTCCCCCCTTCCCCACACCCACATCCTGTGCTGCTCATCCCGTGCCTCTCCTGGTGGTTTTCTAAGTCCTTCCTGACAGATGTCTGGTCTGTTTGCTCTCTGAAGGGCAAGCTCCTATTGTGAAGCATTAACCTTAGTTTCCACATCAGCAAGAAGCTCCCAATGTTAAGATAATGGGCATGTCAAATAAAGGACCTGTGAATAGGGTGGGCCAGTAATTTATTATCTCAACAGAGACACTTTGGAGGGTGAAAGA
This sequence comes from Solenodon paradoxus, assembly GCA_004363575.1. Taxonomy (NCBI): domain Eukaryota; kingdom Metazoa; phylum Chordata; class Mammalia; order Eulipotyphla; family Solenodontidae; genus Solenodon; species Solenodon paradoxus. The sequence continues at coordinate 20,752 of RJWH01002792.1, read as the reverse complement.
GATGCCCTTGATGGCCAGGCTGGGCCAGGCAGGCATAAGCCAGGACTGCACAGCCCTGGGACTGAGGTCCCAGCCACCCCCGGGAAGACACACCACCGAGACAAAGGCAAGCACTTACCAGAGATTGCTCGGGCCCTGTGGGGATTCACATCTGCAGAGAAGAGAGTGCAGTTCAATTATGGTTGGAGTCTTAAAGACATTAATTTCTCATTAAGCAGGAGGAATTCCGGACAAATTGGCTCCCATTTTAAACCTGAGAAATGCGTGGTTGGCAAAACCGAACTCAGGCTAGCACGGAGCAGGCAGGGGAAGCAGTTAGGTGCTGGGTCCGATGCAAGAATCACATATGCCCTTCCAGAGCTTCAGATCTTGTGAGAGCGTCTCCATTCCATGGCTCATGCCTACGGACTGCAGGAAGTCCCCCGGCCTCCCCTATTGGGAGGACACACCCTTATTCAGATTCTTGGCAGATGCGGCCTGTGCTGCTGACTGTCACATCTGGGAGATGGGCTTTCTTCCCGGTGGAGTGGGGGTAGGCGGAGCGCACAGGACAGAGCCAAGAGTGGCGGCTGGCGGGCATGGGAGACTGAGGCCACCTGGCTTGGACGGGACGGTGTCACCAAGGCAGTCCAGCTCAGACCCACCCACATTTCATCAGCGGTGCTCAGGGAGCTGACCTGTCCTAAGTGTGCGAAGCCAGAGCTAACCTGGCGTCTGCTGCGAGGTGGACGTGTATTCCGAGGTCTTGGCTGTTGTCTGAGACGGGGCTGGGGGGGGCTCGTGTCTGACCACCCCAGTGGATCCTGCAGAAGGACGCGGGGATGGCGTGGTAGCCGGCTGTGTGGCCAGCATGGTATCTGACCTGGAAGTGGAAGCTGGCTCTGTAGGAAAGTCAAGACATGGAGAACATAAATGTGTAGAAAGTTTCGGCTCCAGGAGAGAGTGGACTCAGTACTGAAGAGTGAGCTGCCAGGCCAGCACCCCAGCCCCACAGCTCTTTGGGAAAAATCCCTTGGATGGAGAGTATGTGCATCTGTCTGTCAGGGCCGCAGGATTTTTGAGAACTGGGGAAGGTTTAGTTGTTTGTCAAGGTGCACTGAAGTTGCAGGCCCCCCTCCCCTTCAACTTGAGTTGATCCAGGCTTGCTAAGAAGGCCTGAAAGACACTCATCTCAGAAAAACGAGTGCCACTCTAATTGCCAAGGATTTGGATGCTGATTTTAGTTTATTTTTGACATGTTTGGCCAAAACTTCTAGAATAAGGGGAAGCCTGAGAGTTGGCCCATCTGAATGCATCTGAGAGGTCCAGGTCTGGCTTCCATCTCAGGGATTTAGCCTGCCACGTGTCAAGGGCCTCTTCTTTCTAGTCCTAACTGGCAAGGGCTGCCCCCAAGCTGTAAAGTGTGGGTGGCATAGCTGTTTACTCTTCTCTCCCCACAAGGACCGGGCTTCTATTGTGATAGACACAAAGACACTGCCCTGGGGCTGGGAAGTGAGCACAGCACCTGAGTGCCCTGCATGTTTCCTTGCTGTGTAGCCGCTGACACTGGGAGCAGCCCCCTGCCCTGCCACCACCAGGCTGAAAGCACTCGGGCCCTCTGCAGCTAGGACCCCAGAGCCTCCCCTGCTGGCCCACGGCCACGGTTCCTCTGTCAAATATGACATCACCAGTTTTTCGACCAAGTGTCTGCACAGGCGGCATGCAGAGGTCTCCATCATTCTCATTCATCTGTGAGCCGGATGTGACTCAGGCTACAGGGCTTGGGAATTACTTCAAACGTGGCAACAGCTAGTCCTGGGGGAGGGAGCCTCTTTTCGACCTTTCTGTCCTCCCTATCTTAGTCGGGTCTACATAAGCACCCCTCAGGGAGCATCTAGAACCTCAGGTCCCAGATTGCTTCCCAGGCAAGCAGGGGTTCCTGGTGATCTCAGGGCGTCCATGCTGGGACAGCATTCGAGCGCCACACAGATGGCAGGACACTAAAAACCCAAGTTAGGGGTGAAGTCAGGGTATCCTGGGTTGAGGGCACGTCGGCCCCAAATGTGTAGCGTTCCAGATTGTGCATTTTCTTACCGCTGGGACAGCGTGGAGGGACCTGGGATGCAGGACTCCCCACGATGGGCGGGAACTCAGAACACAGGCGCTAGTGAGCGCGCGGATGTCGGGAGTGTGGGGCCGTTCTGTGTGGCCCACGTCTCCACACACCTCGCTGGCACAGGCACAGGCACAGGCAGCTCTTTTTCGAGACCATTCTTCGTGGAGCTCACCAGGCTTACCCAGGAGTGTGCCCTGCGTTGCGGTGCGCCACAAAGATTGCATTTTTCATGAGGCCCTCCACCAGCAAAAGATGACAACTCAGAAAAGGCTCAAGTGACAGTATTTCTTAGCAAAAAGGTATTTTTTAACTAAGGTGTATGCACTTCTTTTTATTTTTAAATGGAATGCTGTCTCATGAAGTATAGTTTAAGTATAAATTTTACGTGTACTGGAAACTGAAGTGTGACTTGCTTTATTGCGACGCCACTGCGGTGGGCTGGGCCCACCCCGTCTGCAGGCAGCGCGTGGATGCTGGAGTTCCTCCCTCCGCAGCGAGGGCGGCCGAGCTCGCGGCTCAGGTGAAAGACTTGTTCTGAGCTCGGTCTTCTCCCCTGAGGGGCGGCCCGCTGCATGTACGACCCTGTGCTTGGGTCCATCTGTGTTCCCCTGTGGGACTTGGGGAACAAGGGATTAATGTAGACATGGCTCTGCTGCCTGCTGTCTGAGCAGGACTGTCCTGCATCCTGCCGGCACCCGTTGAAACTGTGGTAGAACATCAGACCCTCTCCAGGTCTTGACAAAGGTTTGCATTTACAGCTAAGTGTGATTCAACATATTAAGAGAGAATTTTAAACCATTACTAATCATGCACATATGAAACCTGGACAGCAAATAACTCCAATTTAAAAGAGAAAATTAAGCCCACATAAACTCTCATTCTTGGCTTTAATAAAAAGCATGTTCTATTATATATGTTTACAGTGGAATTCCAGCGGTGGTGGCCCCTAAGTCTGAGGGATTTGTGGGACCTAGGTGGTAGCAGGGGATGGCGGTCCTTAAAGAGTATCCCACATGCCTACCTTGTCCAGGAGGGAAGGGGCTCTCAGGCTGTGCTCTGATGGAAGCTGGTCTTTGGTGAGGCAGGGAGGGGTCTCCTAGAGAGAGGGGGTAACCACCAGGCATTTCCCATCTTGAGGTGGAGCCCGGGTGGCTTCAGACAGGATATAAATGAAAAAGAAGGGTGCACATTGAAAATGGAAGTATCTGGCCTCCTAGGATATGTCAAAAGCCCAAGAAATAAATAATAGTTGGTGTTTCCTGTGCTGCAGTCCCTGGGCCAATGCAAATATAGGCCGCAAACTTGTTTTCAAGCCTCTCAAAAAGATGGCACCATTAAGTATCAAAATTCTGTTAGGTTTGACTGGAATGATATCCTGCTTTTGACCCAATTTTATAACACTGGCTTTTCCATGGGAAAATAAGTGATTACTTAGGTTGTTTGGCAGAAAATAGAAGGTCATTCAAGCACGAGAGACTGGGAAAGGAATGGAGGAGGTTGTCTGTGGTACGAACTGGGAAATCTTTGGGCTAGGAGAAGCCTAAAGAGTCCTCCAGTTTTTAGGTTCTAAAATTCTAAGATTCCAGTCCCCTAACCCCCAAACTCTTCTCCATCCTGGGTTCATTCAGCCAAAGGAATGGGCACTTTAAAGAAATAGTAACTTTCCCTAAGGTGGAAAGCCCTTAGTTTCGCACCTGCAGTACAGGTTCCAGGGAGGGGCTGTCCCACCTGGACAGACAATTCTGTGTCCTTATCACAAGCACGCATTACTTTGGCAGCACTCCACCCACATGCCACCAGCCAAGCACTTTCTCTATGCCAAGGAGCCTCCCCACACCCCGCCTCTGAAAGCTGCCCCAGGGAGGAAAAACACAGGGTTTCTAAACTCAAAATTTTAAAGATCGTTTCACTTCAAGGAGTCTACAGCAGTCGAGAATTTCGCAAATTTCACAAATGTCATATGAGAAAGTATTGATGGTGCCAGGAAGGCATCAAGTACCCAATAGATGTGTGTGAAGCCAGATTTCTTTTGGAAGATGATGGTTGGTCTTCATTTTTCTAGAGGCTTAGTATTCCAAGAAATGGCACTATGTGAACAGCTCCACCTGCGGGCTAACTTCTGACATGGTTGTTCAATAAAGAAAAGGGGCCCTATGACCTCCCCTTACACTTGCTCGGGAGGGTTCCAGGCAGGGGGTACTGAGCAGAGGGACTCTGCTCCCTGGGTCTCCCAAATCTCCTGAATAGGTAGCAGTGGAGAATTATTTCCCTTCTGGCTCTCTCCTAGGGTGAAATTGGACAAGCCATGGGCGGCAGGCATACTGTGAGCACGCCCCCTTGTCTGTGGCTCAATTCTTGCTCCCGTAATCATAAAACAATGATGATCATGATAGTTACTGTTGACCAGGTTTCACTCCATCCTCCTACCCACAGTGCTGGCATCAAGTACATTTTCTAGATGAGGAACCAAGATATCAAGGCCATTCCCCAGGATGTCACAGATGGACAGTGGCAGAGCCAGGATTTGAACCTGCGTGACCCCTAGACCTGCCTCCCAGGTCTTCTTTGGAGGCCCACTGGTTTGTTTGGCCTCAGACCTCCACACAAATCTCCTGACCCGAGATGGGCTTATGCAGTGTCTCACACCAGCTCTGCCCTCTTGATAGCCTCTGCGAGGGGCCCTACTTACTGATGCATTTGAGATTGGGCGCTGTCCAGTGGGCCATATTGGTGGTCTCGTTGAGCACGCACTCAGTGAGGCTGGATGTCCCGGCTTTCCTCTTAAAACCAGAGTTACAAACATACCGCTCCCTGGAGGTCACATTGTAACTCTTGACCTGGATATCTGCATGTTCGACAGAAGCAGGAGTAGGGCATGTCACACCTGCAAAAGCACAGGTAGGAGAGTGGTGAACAGACCCCAGCTGTACGATGCTTTCTCTAGCAACACTTGGCTGATGGTCAGCCACTCTGGACCAAGGCCTGGCTTCCCCTAGGGTCCTCTAGGGATGGAGCCCAGATTCCAGGTATGGGGATGATGTCTAGTGCTGCCACATCATCTAGAAGCCTTCCCAGAGCCTGGCTTAAGTACCCTTCATCCAAGAGGCTGGGAAACCGACTTGTCCTCACCCCTGCTTCCCATTGTCTCCAAACATTACAGCTCCCACGTGTACTCTCTCTTTCTCTCTTTCTCCTACTCCAAGCCTCCACTCTCTGCCTTGTACAATAGCAATACCCTCTGCATTGTTCTCCCTGCAGGCTCTCATTCACAAGGCGGCCAGTGTCATCCTTAGATGAGAGTGCTTGATGATTTCACTCTGTCCTGGCCACCTCAGGATAAAAACTGAAGCTCTTAAGAATTCTTTAAGGCGCTGGCAGACCAGCCTGGCCTACGTCTCCAGCAACTCTTCCCCTGGCCACATTGGGCTTTGGTGCTTCCATGCCACTCACTAGGTCGACACCCCCTCCTTCACGCCATGACCTGCCACCCTTCCTAGTTACTTCATTATGATCCTCAGGAAGCCATCCATTAATGCCATTTTCAACCCGGTCCCCAGGTCCCGTGTTCTTCCCCTCACAGTCTCTCCCACACTTGTATGGAAGACATTGAAATGATGTCACGGACATGTGTCTCACCATCCTGGGAGCTGTGTAAGGGTAGGATCACATCTGTGTAGCCCAGAGATCTGTCCTCAGAGCCCAACATAGTACTGGGCGATAGTCGGTGCTCATAAAATACCCGTTCAAAGGACGCATGGATGAACTCTCTTCCTCAGCCACAGACGTGGGTCCGAACTTCTGATACAAGTGAGTTCAACCTATTTCATTTCTGAAACTCACTCAGCACATTCTTGGGTTTGCTTAGGCGCAGAAGGGATGAGCAAGCACTGGTTTCTGAGAACCAGCTTGGCTGGGGCCATTGAAGGTGGCCGAGAGTGGGTGTGGGAAGGGAAAATCCTACAGAGGGAAATTCCACACTTTTTCATGGCTCTGCTTTAATGATGTGCTGAGAAGGTGAGATCCTGGCACATTTACTAACATGTGTGTGTCTGCTGTTGCCTGTGGGCTGAGGTTCTTGCAGAGTTGGCTGTAAGTTACAGGGACAGCTGGCAGCCCTGGCTGGAAGAGACCAGGATGGTGGGCTGCCCCCACCTTCTGGGGGGGCTGGTACCTTGGTTCCAGGTCGTGAAACCTGATTAATATTTGCTGAGCAGCAGGGACAGGTGAGAAGTTAGATTTGCCTGGAGAACTGGGTCAAAACATCTTTCTCCAGGGAGGGCATACTGAGGCGCCCAAGTAGAGTGGAAGCTGGAGTCACTGGCTGGAGTTGGAAGTCCCCCTACCCCACCCCACCCCCCTGCAGGTGCGTCAGTGCCAGGGGTCAGCCGAGCCCACAGCCAGCTTGGTAAATTAAGTCTGACTGTTTCCTGTCCGCAGAGCGCACACAGGGTCACGCTACTGGATGGAGAGACTGGATGCCTACAAATCTGAAATACTGACTCTCAGCCCTCTCCAGGAAAAACTGGCCATGCCCCGCTCTTTCAAACTTGAAGGTTGAACTTGTGACTAAGACCCAGCGCCTGGGGTCAGCAAAGACCTGGGTCTCTTCTCAGGGCCCCAGACCGACAAAGGCGGACACTATATATGTCATTAAGACCTTCTGCACACAAAATCGTGAGGCAAAACAGTACATGAAACCCACCCCTAACTCATAAGACAAAGGAAAAAGTGAAAAATCTCATCTCTCCTCACTCAGGACTAATTCCTTTCCTATGCTAAGAGCACCTGGAAATCAATAAAAGACCACCAACCCTGTGGCAAAATAGGAGAAAGATACAAACAGGCCATTCACAGCAAAAGAGAGACAAACAGCAATTACATGTATAGAAGTCAATGCCTTTCAGTACGAAGGACTGTAAAACAAAATATGAGATAGTACTTCTCAGCTATCAAACTGGAAAAGAACCCAAAGTGAATTCATGTACCCTGTTACAGCCCCAAGTGAGGGCATATTTCAATCTAAATATACAACTCTGACCCCACAATTCTAGGAATTTATCTAATGTGATAGCTGCAGAAATCTGGGTTGAATCTAGGGCAAGAGATGGGTACATGTGGGTGTGTGGTCTTTTGTCACAGTATACCTGCTGCTAAGTGAATGTCAGAAATGCAGGGGTCCCTAGAATTAGGGCTCACTGCTTTTCTCTGAGCAAGTTAAGGTGGCTTAGGGTGAAATGGAGTCAAGAAGGCTTCTAAGACCATCCAGGAGGTCCTTGAGCACCCTTTCGGGGGACAAGACACAAGTCACTCTCAGCTGACTGTAACTAAGGGTGCGAGGAATGAAAAATAAAATGCACTTTATCAGAAGAATGATATCAGCAGATTAGAGCTAGAAACCATGGAGGTTTTTTATTATCCTGTGAAACTATGTTAAAAATTCCCCCCTCTTAACTGGTTGAAATATTTGAGCCAGGATTTTGACCCTAACAATTTCTTTGGTATGAAACTTAATGGCTAAAACCACTGGGCTGGGTTTGCTTGTCTATTACATGCTTAATATCTGTGGTCCCTCTGGTAGATACTCAGCGTCCCTGCAAGAGACACCTGAGGGCTGGGCTAGTGGCTTGTCACCATGACAACTGTCAGGACTGGGGACAGACCCTGTATGCGGCAGGTCAGGCACAGTGGGCTTCACTTTGACCTTCCTCCTCTCAGGAGAGAAAAAAGATGGCTGTTTTTGTTCTTATCCAAATACATCCTCTTCTGTTTAATCCCTTGACATCTAGTAAGACAGTTTGCACAATACAATGTCCTGTTACCACACTGAATCTCCATGCTCTGTTCATCTCGGTGGCTTCTGTAGTGGGCTCAATGCTTTCATTTCCAACAAGTTCCAGGTGACAGGGATGCAGCAGGTCCAGGAAACATGTGCGATGGCATTTCCAGTGCAGAAAAGTCTCTCTGCATCACAGCAAGACACCTTTTTGCATGCAGTTAACGTTTCTCTTGAAGCTGTTGATAGCCACTCACTGACACCTTTCTCAGGTCCTGCAGTGATTCCATCAATGAGGATTTCTTCTACAAGTTCCTTGTGATGTACTTTTCTGAATTTTGATTCCGATACTGTTTTGGTGGGATCTAATTTCCCCATCTCCATCTTAAAAGTGCACTCCCACCCCCATTTAGCTCAGCAGTATGGTGGATTCAGGCCTATACAACCAAATCTTAAATCTGCATCCATAGGGCTTTGCTGTATGTTCACATAGCTGGAAAGGCATTTAGAGGTGGAGGGGTGAGTGGACGGGAGGAATGACAGCACAGCTTGGCTCTGGACACTTTTAATAGCTGGCCGAATGGGTCGGGTCATACAAATACTAGATGCTGCTCTATGATAGAATACTTCATCCTTCTGAAGGAACCTGAATTAAGCATGGGCTTTTAGATTACTCAGGTATTATTATCTTACCAGTAACTAGATGGTCTCCAACCAGCCACAGATCAGTGATTCCAGGTAATGAGAGAAATGAAGTCTCCAGGGAAAAGACAAAGACTGGATTTAGTTGGTAGAAGTGCATTCAACCAGTTTTCCTTCATTTACCCCTTTCCTTCCTTATGCCAAGCCTGCTCTTGGAAGGTGACAACATTGCCGTCCTGGGCATGGATGAGCTTGTGAAGTCACAGAGTGGAGTTCTCAGCCTCTGGAGGGTTGGTGGTCTCAGTCATGAGGTGTTCCTCAACCTAGAAAGGCTAGAGAATCCACCTAACCCCAACACCACCCACCTGATCTATTTCTTCGCGGTTGCAATCTGTATTCGTCCTTTGTGACTTATTTCACTTAGTATAATGTCCTTAGCAAAATTCATATTGTAGCATATTGCAATGTCTCCTTCCTTTTTAAACTGAATAATATTCCATTGTACATCTTACTACATTTTGATTATCCATTCGTCTTTTGAGGGACACCTGGGTTGCTTCCACATTTTAGCTGCTGTGAATGATGTTTCTGTGAACATGGGAGGAAATGCTCCTCTGTTTCCCACAGCATATTCCCACCAAGACTGTGGAAGTTCTAATTCTCTTCATTCTTGCCAACACTTAGCTTACTCCTTAGTTTCTGATACAATTATGTCCTCATGTATGTGAGATATACCTCATTGAAGTTTTGCTTTGCATTTCCCTCATGATTGGTCATCTTGAGAATCTTTTTTGTGCTTATGGGCTATTTTTATCTTTGCAGCAATTTCTGTTAAAGAACTTAGGTCATTTTTGAATTGGATTATTTCTTTGTTGTTGAGTTCTAGGAGTCTCTATATAGTCTAAATTTTAATTCCTTATCAGATATATGATTTACAAATATTTTATCACATTCTGTGGGCTGATTTTTACTCTCTTAATAGGGTCTTTTGATGCACAAAATTAAAATTTTTTTATGAAGGTTAATTGTCTATTTTTCCTTTTTCTATCTATGCCTTTGGCATCATATCCAAGAAATCATTGCATAATCTAATGTCTCGAAGTTTTGTCTTTTGTTTTCCTCTAAAAGGCTTATTATTTTAGATCCTTAATTCATTCTGAATTAATTTTTATATATGGTGTTTGGCCATCATTCTTTCGCATATAGTTGGATGTCCAGTTTTTCCTGCACCACTTATTGTAAAGACTATCCTTTCGCAGTTCAGTGATGTTGGCACATTTATAAAAAATCATTTGACTATATATGTGATGATTTATTTCTTGGGTCTATTCTATTCCATTGCTTTATAAATCTATCTTTATGCCAATACCACACTGTAGATTTGTAGCTGGCTTTGAAATCAGAAAGTCTGAGTTCTCCCGTTTCATTTTCCTTTTCCAAGATTGTTTTGGCTATTTGGGGTCCCCTGAGAATCCATACATATTTTAGGATGGGTTTTTCTATTTCTGCAAAACACATCATTGAGATTTTAGTGGATTGCACTGAATTTGCAGATTGCTTTAGGTAGTATTGCCATTTTTAACAATATTAGGTTTCTTAATCTATGAACATGGGATGTGTTTCTATTTATTTGTCTTCTTTAATATTTTCAGCAAAAATTTGTAGTTTTCATTGTACATAATTTTCACCTCCTTGATTAATTTTATTTTTTACATATTTTGTTTTTTATAAGGCTACTGAAAATAAAATTGTATTTTTTATAATTTCCTTTCAAACCATCCATTAATAATGTATGGAAATGCAACTAATTTTTTGTATGTTGATTTTATATCTTACTATTTTGTTGAATTCATTGATTAGTTCTTCCCCTCCACCCCCTACTAGTCCCCACTGACTACAGGTTTCAAACTCAGGTACATAACTTTCATAGCCTGCACCTTAGCCACCTGAGACACAGGAAGGGGCTCATTTATTAGTTCTAATAGTTTTGTGTGTGTGTGTATATAATCTTTCCTAGTTGTTTACTCTTTGTTCCAGCTGATCAATATTAAATATAGGGTCTCTCAACTTATTTAAGTGTTCAGTAATTTATCTCAGAAATGTTTTACAATTTCCAATGTGCCATTTAGGTCCATCTCTTGTCATATGTATTCCGAAGTATTTCATATATATACACACACACATATATATATGTATATAGCCAATGTAAATGAATTATCGTATTTCAATTTGAATTGCTTATTTCTAATATTTTGCATATCTATATTTATAAATTGTGTATTCTGCACCCTTGCTAACTCACTTATTCTAATAACATTTTTATAAATTCCACAGGGTTCTCTATGGAGATGATAACATAACAGATTGAGTTTATTTCTTCTTTTTTCTTCTAAAGCTTTATTTCAACATAGCTAAACTTATAGAAATACACTCATGTTTTCTAACAGAATGTATCTTAAGTTGAACTTATCCTACACAATGTGGGTCAAAAACTTGGAACATGTTTTAGCTTGAGTAAAATAAGGATTTACAATCTGGTTTATTTTTCTTCTATTACAAATGTATATAAAAGAAGTATATTCTTTGATTCCTTTTTCTCCCTCTTGTTGGATTACTGACCATAACTCTTTGTCGTATGTTTTAGTGGTTAATGTAGGGTTTATAGTATATATCTCTACTTTGCCTTCAAGTGACTTACTATTTCACACAAGAACTTTAAACAATATATTTCCATTTTTCTCCTCCCAGGCTTGGTTCTACTGTAGTCAGACATTTTGCTTCTATATTTACTATAAACCTCACCACCTACTGTCGCAATGTTTTTAAAGGAAAAGTATGGGTAGGAATGACGGTGAGCAGGCAGGCAGGCCGAAAGAGGAGGAAGAAACACTTGATTTTTATTTAGTTGCACATCATGGTTGTTCCTCCAGCCTGGGATACGAACCCAGGTCCTTGGGATGTACGCTGACTGGGCTTTGGTTTGAGGCAGTTGACCAAACCACAACTACACCTATAATTTTGGTTTAAAACAGCCACGTATTTTCTAAGCTGTGAATTGTAATAGACATTTTCGCAGTATTTTTCATCATACATGTGTGGCTTGTAGCAGGAAGGTGTTTCATAGTGACGCTGGTATTTTGCCAAGAAAAGAAGCTAACTAGTGTCTTTCCATTTGAGCTGTCCTCACATAAGATAACATCATAAATAATTGATGTATGTGTGTATGCACAAAGGTAGCAGCCAATCCAATCAATGACCCACAGAATTACTTACTTTACAAAGCTCAATCTTCTCATAAATACACTGGAGGTAATACATTTGATTGTATCAACAACTTTTCATTTCCATGGGCCTTAATCAAATATTTTGATACTTCAATTACAAATTTTCTCACAACACTGTTCCTTAGATATTCGATGTAAGTAGGTATCACCATGCTTATAAGTTATCATAATTGGTATTGAAATTGGTTTAAAAGGTATGGCAAACTTCTTGAAGGTGGTGAATATATTTCACTGTTCTCTGGAATTGTTATATGCTAAGCCCAATAAATGATAGGTGTTTTCATAAATCAGTGAGTGACATGAATATATAGATTAGAATGGATGAAATAATGGAAAACAGGAGTAAACTTAAGATTACTGTATTTTCATAACTCTTAAGTAGCCACAAAACATTTACAACAAATCCTAATGATCAGTTAAATGAAGTCTCAAAATAACAAGCAGAGCCACACCTCTTTCTACTTCCCAAAATTTGTGAATCAGACTTCTGTATCTACCCAGTAGGTTTACATTGTCTAATGTGAGTGAGATGCCCTGGCCTAGTCCATACCCAGAGTTTGAAAGTTATCAGGTAAGCATGCCCCTCTTGTTTTTTAAGGGGCGTCAGAATTCATTCCAATATTCTCTTTTAATTCTACCATTTTGAGTGCCTACAACATGCTAAGTAGGTTGGATACAAAGAAGCATAGAATGGATTTCTCTTCTTGAAGCTTACTGTGAAGCTGATGTGTCAAACGTCTAAAAAAATCTTTGTGCTCACAATAACCCACTTTCCTTTGTTATTTCTAATTAAAATGCCAGCCAAAGCAATGCATTTCTTCTTGACACTCAGTGTAGGTTCAGATTGTCCTTAACTCATCGATTTTGTCCTTTCCAAGTCACCTTTTGTGTGATAAATGAACAATGATTTTTGAAGGGTTAGAGGAATTGAGTGGCTATTTATTGGTGAAGAGCAAACAACAGGGAAAGAATTAAGTACATGCAATACTTGTAGGACTCAAGAAGACTCTCTTCTCTTCTTTACTGACACTGCCTTGGTGCAGGATTTCATCACAGCTTACTGGAATTATTGCAAAAACCTCCAGTTTAGCTTCCTGCTTCCAAGCCTTCTTGACTGTAGTTTTTGTTTCACTCTCTTGTCAAGAGTAATCCTTTCATCAAGCTGATCCAATAATGTCCCTTCTGCCCAGAGACCTTCAATGGCTCCCCATTATGTAGAAGGAAATCCAGTCTTTCCAGGTAGAAAACATTGAAATAACATCAACCAAGGGTAATGAGTAACAATGATCTGACTCCAAGAGCATATACTAAGGAATTTCATCCATTTGTTCACATGGTTACATACTAACTGGTAAAATCAATTTGGCAAAAGTGATTCAGTCCCAATATGTTGAGTAAAGTGATGATTTGATTGAAAAAGAACATCCCCCATAACTTTATGCTAATTTTTAGACACTGAGGGGTTTCCCTCACCCTTTTTGTTCTTTATAACTAATTTTCATCCAATTATTCCTACTCTGTTCTGTTTAGAACATCAAACATTTGGATATGACCTGAATATCCAAATATTCAGAGGTAATTAAAGCTCACACACAGCTCTAAAATAAGAAATTGTTTCAATAAAGTGTAAAGTATTATAAAATGCATATATTGTATATATAAATGTCTTATGCAGTGACTTTATAGAAACTTATTTTAAGCACTATGCAAAATGTATTCAGTCACAAAGATACTGCCAAACAAGATCAGCCACACTTGTTTAAAAATGAATTCTAAAAACTCTAAAATTCTAGATTTTTATTGTGTTGCTTTGTCTTACTCTTCTTATTATAAAAGCAATTCAAATGACAGAAAAATGAGAAGAGTCAAATAACTCTACACATACTCACAATGACCCATAATATTTCCCTGTTTAACATCAACTAATCTAGAACTAGTAAAAATGGAATCCTATGATGCACATTATTTGAAAGTCACACTGGTTTATTTATGCAGTCCTCCACTGTCAAACAAGTAGGTTGATTTCAACAAATCCCATATTTTATACATTTAAGTTTTTATCACTTTGTTTGCTATCAGTAATAACACAAGGCAATAATAACTAGATTAAATTGATTCGAAACAAATAAGCAAAAAAGATTTGGGCAAAACTCCCCAAGACTCTGAAAAATGACTCAGAAATGGTTAAAGATACAGAAGCGGTAAAATCACCACTAGGACATGAACAGCTTTTACAAGCAAACCAAACCAGATAGGCTGGGCAGGGATATTCATCTTTGAACAGATGGTTGTCTTCTCCAGATGCTTTTTGGCAAATCGGTCACCGTCTTTCAGGTGGTAGGGGTCCTTAATAGGTAACTAACATGCCCAGGGCAATGAATTCCCCTCCAATCGGGTCTTTTGAATAAGAACAGAAGGACAGCAACTTGCTTTGTCTAGTAGCACTGTAACCCAGCAGAAACAGCTCTGACAACTATTATTGACTCAGCTAGTGATAAGGAATAGGCTGCTCTCTATGATTTCCCACCAGGAACATACTACCACACAGCAAATTTAGTGATTTGGGTCCACTTTCCTTCCAAGCTCAATCAAGAACAGTAGGTGTCCTTTGTTCTCTTCACTCTTTGTCCATCTTTACAACAATCCCACACTGTCTTGATTACTGTAACCATACTAAGTCTCAAAATCAGAAGTGTTGTTCTTCCAATTTAGTTCTTTCTTGTTCAAAGTTGTTTGGGCTATATTAGGTCTTTTGCATTTGCATGTGAATTTTGGGATCGGTTTGTCAATTTCTACAAGAAGGCCTGCTGGAAATTTTTTTTTAAAGGAAAGGTGCAGGCAGGAATGAAGGTGAGCAGGCAGGCAGGCAGGCAGGCAAGAAGAGAGAGGAGGAAAAAGCATTTATATTTTATTTTTATTTAATTGTTCACACTGGTTGTTTCCCACTGGACCTCTACAGGTATCTCTAGTCCTTTGTCAGACTTATCCCTAAGTGTGTCATACTTTTTGATGCTAGTGCAAATTAGCAGAAGAAAGCAGGAATGAAGTTAAGTAGGTGGGAAGGCAGTAGGTGGGAAAGCAACAGAGAGGAGGAAGAAGCATTTATTTATCTGTTTATTTTTGGTTGTTCCCCTGGCCCTGCATCATGAATCTTGGTCCCTGGGCTTCATGTGGACTATGTCGTAGCTGCAGATTTAATGTCTGAGCGCTGGACATACCTCAATGAAATTGTTTTTTAATTTTAACTTCCAATTTCTCATTGCTAATATATAGAAATAGAATTGATTTTGTATATTGATGATTTGACTACTGTACCTAAATCAGATCTGTGAGGACAGCTGATGTTCAAAAAAGGTATAAAAGCAATTTAGCAGAGAGAAGCTTTTTGACAAATGGTGCTGGCACAATTGGATACACATATGCAAAAATCCCCAAAGCTAAACCAATTCAAAACCTTCAATTCATTTTTCACATCATACAAAAAAGTAACACAAAATGAATTAGACATACACCTAAAACCTAAATCCATAAAAAACAAATCTAAAAAACATAGAAGAAAATGTACATGACTATGCATTAAGACAAAGACTTCTAGCTACGATACTGAAATCATAGTACATAACAGCAAAAGTTAATAACTTGAACATTAAAGTTAAAAGACAAGCCACTGACTCTGAGAAAATATTTGCAAATTATATATCTAAAAAGGATATATCCAGAACTTTTAAAACTCAATAATAATACAACTCAGTTTTTAAAAGGGTAAGAGATATAACTAATTTAGCAAGGAAAATAAGCACATGTAAAGGTGCTCAGTATCATTAATTATTAGGAAAATGCAAATTCAAACTACAAGAGATCACTATACTCCTTAGAATGGAATGGATATAATTAAAACAACTGGTGCCCCTGGTGTCCCAAGGACGCAGGTTTGGGTCCTGGAGCAACCAAGATGCAAAACTAAATACTGTGCTTCTTCCTCCCCTCTCTTCCAGCCTACTGCCTCTGCTCACCTTCATTCCTGCTTGTACCTTTACTTTATAAAAACAAAACAAAGCAAAACAAAAAAATGAACACACATTCATAAGTTGGTAACTGAGGTAATGAATATATGTTAACAAACTTTATATTGATAGTTTCTTCACAATATATACATTCACTAAATCATATAGTATATCTAAAGGATGCACAATGTTATATGTCAATGTTATATTTCTCAGCAAAATCAGAAAAAAAAAATTTTAAACTTTTTTTAAAGACCCAGTGCCAAAGAGAATATGGAGAAATTGGAACTCATACATTGTTGGTGAGAATGTGAAATAGTACAATTACTTTGGAAATGACTTGGCATTGGTGAATCAATTTAATTAAAATAAAACATCCACATATTATATGATCCAGCCATTCCACTCTCTATTCAAGAGAAGTGGAAGCCAATGTCCATACAAAAACCTACAGAAAGCACCTTTCTCTGTAGTCATAAGAAATGGAAAGAGTACAAACGTTCATGAAAAAGTGAACCAATAAACAAATGGTGAGATATTTCTGCAATGGACTACCACTCAGCAATAAAGAAAAATGAACTATCAGTACAAGTTATTGAAAGAAGTCAGACAAGAAAGAGTACATACTGTATGATTCAGTTTATAAACACTTCTAGACAAGGCAACAATTAACAGTGACAGAAAGAGGATGGAGATGTGGGGGAAGTAAGTGGTTGGCAGAGCTCAGGAAACTTTCCAAGTGAGTGTATACATTTGTCTCTAAACTTAACAAATTGTGCAATTTAAGTGTATCCCGTTCTTAGCTGTCACAAACCTCAAAACAGCTATTTGAGGAAAAACAAAACACAAAACAAGTAAGGAACATCGAGGGGTCGGGTGGCCTTTTCGCCTAGGCCAGGTCAAAGAACAGCTTGCTTGCAATGTCTTCTCTGCCCTTTGGAGCAGACCGCTCTTCCCGGGTTCTGATTTTCACTTTCACATTGGGCAACTCTCTGACTTTTCCTTAAGGGTCATGCGATACACTGGCAAGCCAGCTGGCAGGAACTGACCAGGTCACCAGCATAACTCAGCTCCACAGATGTGGGGGAAATCCAAGCATCAGACTCATAAAAGCAGAGCATGAATGAATCTGGCTGACTGTGGGGCTCCGAGCAGCAGCGAGCCGGCTGGGGCGAGGGTGCGGGGTGGCCCACTAGTTCTAAGTGACTGGGAATACACACAGGTCAAAGGCTCGAGAACGACCTTAAGCGTTCCCGTTTTTCCGGGTCCTGGGTGTGGAGCTTTCATCAACCCCCTAAAGAGTTCCTGACAGTAAATATAAGATGCACCAACGTGGATCTAGCTGGACCCAGGTATCTTTTCTCCCCCCACCTCTCTCGAGTCACCTCATTCTGTTCTTGCCGCTGAGATCACACCTTTCTCCCTAGCTCCCCGTCCACTTTAGTTCAGGGCGCGATCTCCAGCACCCCACCCCGCTTCACAGTCTACCGCTGATGAGAACATCGGCGTAATTCCAGATCCCCAGGTGTGCAGCCTGCCCAACAGGGTTTCTGCCTCCCGGAACAAGTCCCTTCCCCATCCGACCTCTGCTGCCCCTTGCTGTTTGCTTTTATCTGCAACAGCCAGGTCATTCCCGGGAGACCGGCGGAGACCGCCTCCTCCTCAGGACCCCGAGGGCGCGCTTTCTGCAGTTTTCCAACTTGCTGTAAAGACGTGACTTTTAAACCCTGCCCACGCGCTCCCTCTCCGGACCACCAGGCTAGCGGGTGGCTGCGGGAGCAGGGACCGGCGCTGTCCCTCCCCGCCACCCCTCCACGTGTCCCCCGCGCTACGCCGGGTCCCGACTCCCGGCCGGCTCAGCTCTCTCCTCTGCACCAGCTGGCGGCGGGAGGTGGGGCGCTCCGTGCGTGCCCGCGGTCCGGGTCCCCTCTGCCGCCCCGCCGGAGCTCGCGCCCGTCCCTACCCCACGTGGCCGGCGGCCGGAGCAGCAACAGCAGCAGCAGCAGCAGCGCCGGGAGGGCGCTGTCCCCGCAGCCCGCGAGCGGACCCCGAGCCATGGCCGCCCGAGGACTCGCACTGCCGGACGCCGAGCCAGCGTAGCAGATGCTCTGCCTGGCGCGAGGAGGTGGCGGGCGCAGCTCCCGGCCCCAGCGCCGGGAGTCGCGTTTGCTTTCACTTTTGCTTTAGCCCCTGGAGGGCTGGGGAGAGGTGAGAAGCAGCGACAGATCCGTGAGTCAGCGTCCCCACCCCCTCCTCGAGGAAAAGCCCGGGAGGCCACTTTGAGTCCTCGTGCAGCGCCTAGTCCCTAGAACGCCGTCGGTAGCGCAGAACAGGGACTCTATGATCACCTGCGGGGCCAAGGGTCCTCCCCTCGTCTTCTGCTCTCGTCCCTGGTGTCCCTAGAAGCTCGTCCAACGTAGTGTCCCCAAGACGAAGGAGTGGGCAAAGTCTCGGGGTAGGAACCTCCCAGGGAATGCCTGACCTGGCTGCTCGGCTCCCCTCTGGTCCCCACTCGTAACTCTAATTTCAACTTTCCAAGTCTTGATCCCAAATTACTCCGTACGTGTGCAGAGCTGACACCGCTGCTAGGCTGTCCCAGACCTGCGCGTGCGCCCTGGCTGGCGACCGGCGCTCAGCCCCGGCCTCCTGCTCGCACCTTCTGTGGCCTGGCTCCGCGGAGTCCCCGCAGCACTTTCGTTCACCGAGAACTTGGCAAACAGTAGAAGTGAGGGGTGGGGTGGGGGAAGGGAGATGGGGAACTCCTGGAAGTTTACCTTCGGTACCAAGATGCTTGATGCTTTCTCCTCGTCTACTTTCTCTCTTCCTCCCTCCTTCCACCTCTTTCCTTCCACCTCGCTGTCTCTGTCTCTGTCTCTGTCTCTGTCTCTCTCTCTCTCTCCACTCCCTCTGTGTCTCTCTATTAACAAAAGGTACTGGCAGGAATAAAGGCGAGTAAGCAAGAGGCAGGAAGACAGAGGAAGACTTTTACTGATTTTATTTACTTGTTCATCTTGGTTGCCCCACTCCTCCCCTGGACTATTCCCAGACAGGACGCTCCTATCATCTTTGGAGTTTGGGTTTTTTTTCCCTTCTTCCCTTTCTTGGGAGCTCAGGTAAAGGCTGATGTTACTGAGAACCAGGTCTGTAATGAGAAAGTTCCGGTGCACAGAAGTTCCCAGATCTAGGAATGAAATACACTCCCAGTGGTGATACCTTAAATAACTAAGGCACAATGTCACACTCAGACATTGACACTGATAGAATCCATGGATCTTATTTATATTTTGCCAGTTTTCCAAGCTTTCATATTTGCCTGTGTGCGTTTAGTTCTCTGCAATCTTGTCACCTAAGTGGAGGTTTGTGACACCAGTACTACCAAAACAGGAGACAACTCCCCTTCTTCACTGCCCCCTCGCTAAGCACTGGCATCCACCTGACCTTTCTCCATTCGTACAGTGTTAGTTGAAGAATCTTATATAACCATACCTGATAAACTTTAGAAGTCTAGAGGTTGACTTCTTTTTCTCACTTAGTATTTAGATTTATTCAAGTTGCTACCTGAATCAATAATTTGTTCTTTTAAAACTTGATTATTCCTTGATTATATGATTTTCAAGATATTGCATTGGAACCTCTGTCTGTGTGTATTTCACACCACACCTGCCATCAGAGTTCTGGTGCCCTTGACCATCACCTTGCTCCCTCCCTCTGTGCCTCCCTTTCCCACACCCCTGGCAGTCACAGTGCTGCTAGCTGGGAGTTTTGTTGAGATTTGTCTGTTTGTTTTGTTTCTTTGTATTCCACATATGAATGAAACTCTCCTGTACTCTTTCCCTTTCTGGTTTATTTTTCTTAGCATAATCACCTTGAGTTCCATGCAGGTTGTTGCACAGGACACAATTTCATCTTTTTAAACAGCTGCATAGAATTCCATTGAGTTTGTGGACCACAGCTTTATCTGGTCATCTGTGAACGGGCACTTAGATTGTTTCTATGTCTTGGCTATTGTGAACTGTGCTGTTATAAACATAGGGGCGCAGGTAGATTTTCTGATTTATTTATTTTTTTAAGATTCTCCATACTGTTTCCCAAAAAGGTTGCACTACTTTATATTCATACCAATTTTTTAAGTGAGTAGAATTGATGCTTTCATTTTAAAAAAGTATGAATCTCAAAAAAGAAAAAAAAAAGGATGACTCTCTCTCATTCCTATCCCCATGCCAATATCCTGTGCTTTTATAGGTGTATTATTTTCTAGGGTTACTGTATAAAAAAGTATCAAAAACTAGGTGGCTTAAAACAACAGAGAGTAATTATCTCTGAGTTCTGGAGATCAAGATCAGAGCGTGACAGGGTTATGTTCTCTGGGAGGCTCTTTCCTTACCTCTTCTAGCTTTACTTCCATCCCTGGTCTTCCTGACCTTGTAACTGCACCACTGCAGTCAAGCAATCATCTCTCCCTGTGTCTTCACGACATCTTCCTTGTATACATGTACCCATGTACAAGTTTCTCCTTTTTTATAAGAACAGCATTCATGTTGGATTATGACCCACATTGATAACCTTACTTTAACTTGATGATCTCTGTAAAGACCCTATTTCCAAATAAGATTATATTCCTAGGTACTGAGTTTTTGGACTTCAACTTATCATTTTGGCAGGGCCCCCTTTCACCGAGAACTGCCTGGTATCTTTATTTCTGAGAACAAAAGTTCAAGATGCATCTTTTCAGACCCAAGGAAATGACCATTCTGTAGAATGACTGGATTCTTGAGGTACAGTGCCTACATTTCTGGGGTGATGTAAGTTGAGAGTTTATTGGGGAGCTCCAACACAGTTACCTGGATGGGGTGGGGAGTTTGATCAGCAGCTGTCCCTCAAGTAGTGCTGGAGTTGAAGACAAGGCTATGGGATCAGGAAAGACATTACCTCATGCATAGCTGTGGGTTCAGCC
>RJWH01002791.1:166145-201224 GCA_004363575.1 Solenodon paradoxus | reverse complement strand
CCCCAACTTCTTAAAGAGGTGGTCTATACCGGCTGTCCCCACTTCCTCTTTACCAGTCACTTCCTAGCCAGCTGCAACTGGTTCAGCCCCACCACACTAAGGACATTAACTAACCAGCAGTTCAAAGATGCATTTAATTCAGGCCTCGGAGTATGAAAGTTTGTAAATTGCTGCTAACATAAAGAATTATGAGATTTCACATTAAAATCCAGATCTGACTTCTCTAGGAAGTAGAGCCTCTGATAACTGTTCTCACATTCTTGTTTAACAATAATCAGAGCTAAGTGATAGCTGCCTTCTTTAGGTGAGCATACACATTTAGTTTGCCATAGTTCCCACTACTCCCTATTATTGTGTTCATCTCATTTATGCTATGTACCCGAATTTATAATCCCTGCCTTCAGATCTTTCCTATCTTGTCAAATCAATCATGTAATCAATCAACCCAATAACAGCATGTATCTAGGGTCTAGTTTATTTCTCTGGAATATCCAAGGTGCTGACTGTGCCCTCTAAACTAAAATGCTACTCTGGCTTCTCATAACAGTACTTAATTGATATTTTTTCCTACCTCATTCACAATGTCCTTCCCTGACTCATTTAAATCTTGATCTTTCCCACAATTCCTCACTGATTTTCTTTTCTTTTCTTTCCATACTCTTCCTGGCTCACGTCGTGTTCTTTACAGTATCACCCTATAGACAGGTCACCCATGTCACCAGATCCTGCCTGTGTTGAACTCTTGCAACTACCAGCTTTCTAGACGACTCCAGCTGGCAACTCCGCAGCTTTCTCAAGCCAACCTCAACATACTCCAAACACCGCTCCATCCCTTTATCCAGCATCCCAACACTGCCCTCCTCCATTTGTTTAATAGCACCCCTGGTTGGGTAGCCATTCAGACGAGAAGTATACTCACTCCTGAGACACAGCTTCTCTACTACCCACGTTCCATTGACACTAACTTTTCAGTTTAGCTCTCTCCTTTTTATCCCAACTCACTGTGACATCTTGGTGGAGGTTCTCAGTCCTCCCCCTTCTCTCCCTACAATAGCCACCACTCTACCATGACCTCTGGTTGGCCCTCTACAGCAGCAGTTTGCTTTAAAAACCTGTTTTTGTCAAGACTCCTAGGAGCCATGGTGCTCTTTGGGCAGCATAATGAAATACTGTGCATGGAAGTTAGAATAACTTTACTCACAGAACGTACTATTAATTCATCTGTAAATAATTCAAATACTATTAACTTAGCTGTAGTTAGCTCAATGAACCTCATTTATTTCTGAATTTTCCTGTTACTTTAAACAATATTTTCATTGGTTCATTGATGGCTGACATAAGCAGATATGGAAAGTTTGAGGACACTTTAGAAAAAAAATAACTTAACAAATCATCTTATTTTTTAATTTAGGAGAAGACAGTAACTGCTTGATTTTGAGGAGGAATACCAATTCTCCATGGGATCAGAATTTAAGAACCAGTTTTTGTTTTTCTTTTCAAATGAAGGCAGGCAGGCAAGAAGGAAGAGGGAGGAGGAAGCAGCATTTTTATTTATTTATCTATTTATTTGATCACTGATTTCCTCCCAGACCCTGGGTCATAAACCGAGGTCCCTGGGCTCTACGTGAACTATGCCCTGGCTACTGACTTAGTACCTGAGCCACCAGAGTGAGCCCAGAACCACACTTTAAAATGCAGATTTGATCATGCTATTCCCCAGGTGAACATCCTTCAGTGGTTCTCTATTGCCTAAAGTCTAGTGTCGATGGCATGGCTCAAAATACCACTTGTGATCGGGCTCTAACCTGCCTTTCTAGGTTCTGGCATGTCTCTCAATCTCTGGTGCACTCAACCCCTGCCACATCAGACCACTTGTGGTCTCTGAAAAGGAGGGCACACCTCTCCCTGGGCCTCTGTGTTCCCTTTCCCTTTAAGGCAGGTGAGAAAGCATACAAATATAAGAGGAAGGAGAGTTGAGGCAGGGTTGATAGCAGGACACCTGGAGCAGAGAGTCTGGGATATTACCTGCTCCCTGGGTCAGCTGAGTACTGGGGTCTCCGGCTGTTGGCACCACCTCTGGCCCCAGCCTGTTTCTGCTGCTGCCACACTGGCTGCTGCCTCCACACGTCTTCTTCCCCACCGTCAGGCACAACAAAGTCACTTTTGTTTCCAGTTCAGCACCAGAGTAGGCATGAGAGTTGAGAAGAAAGAGATGAAAAGGAAAGCGAGAGACTGAGAGAGAATGGGAGAGAAGGAATGTATGAAAGAATGAGAAGGCAGGGAGAGAGAAGGCTACATATGACAGAGAAGAACAATGTAAGATTATGAGAAACTGCCTAAGAGAAAAACCGATATTGAGTGTGAATTAAAGATTTTGAGAGTGAAAGAACTGTGTGTGTGCGTGCATGTGTGTGTGTGTGTGTGTGTGTGAGAGAGAGAGAGAGAGAGAGAGAGAGAGAGAGAGAGAGAGAGAGAGAGAGAGAGAGAGAGAGTGTTCTCGGTGCCCTGGAAAGAGGGCTGGCAGCCACACAGGCTGGCAGCTGGGTCTCCACAGCAGCGGGGGAAGCTGCAGGCAGTGAGAGGACTGTCGGAACTGCCCCCTTCCCTCCCCCATGAGCCCTTCCTGTGTGCTGGGGGCTCTAGGGGAGCCCAAGCACTGCTCTTCGTGCCTCTTTATAAAGGCAAATGTAGGGTTTGCCTTGAGACTCCCCGGGGCCTCCTTAAGAGCCTTGGCTGCAGGTGAGCTGGCAGAGAATGGTCTGGCAGGCTACAGTGGTTTTCTCAACCAGGCAGCCTGAGGGGAGTGTTTGCTGGGGGTAGTGGGATAGGGGTGTATGGGGGGAGTGTTTGCTGGGGTGGGGTAGGGGGGTTTTGTGGCAACCAACCCCTGGGTAAATGATGTTTCAGGTAGCAGCTTTTTCTCCTTCCCCTACTTTACACCCAGACTCCTGATCCTGTCTTTGTCCACTTTTAAGACAAAGTGCCAAATGTCCTGGCTTAGTAGATGTTTACCGAGAGCCCATGGACAGTGAGAACTGGTCACTTCAGGGTGTATGGTAAATGCTACTGGGGAATTACTTTGCTTACCCTAATCTCCTGCATTCAGTTCAGTAAGTGTTTACTGAGTACTTAGTTCGTAGCAAGGTTGACTAGAGGTCACTGAGTGGCTGCTCCAAGGTGTCTGAATTTGCTAAACCTTAGGGTTGGGAGGGAGCTTAGTGAGTCCAAACCCTTCATTTCACGGATGAGAAAATAGACCCAGTTTACACCACTGTACCTCTCTCCCCAAATTAAAGGAGCCTAGAGGGAAGGGAGGTTGGGGAACATCCTCCACCCCACATGTCTATTAGCTTAACATTTTTAACCTGAAGCTTAAGGGTCAAATATGCCCATTTTAAAGCTGAGAAAACAAGCAGAGCATTGGGGTCATTTGCTTAGCTGCTGGACTCCAAGCAAGTGCTACAGGAGTTCCTGACAGGGTGTGCTCCTCAGCAGAGCAAGACAATGAGGGGCTGGCCCCTCCTGAGAATCCCAGGCTCTGCAACTCTTAATGCTATGTGACTGAAGCCCACCTCCTTCGAAGCACATCACACGAGGGGCTGTGGGTGTCTTTGACACCCCAGAGAAAAACTCAAAGAGAGATCACCAAGGATTTCAGAAGTTTCTCTCTTTGCATTTGGAGCTTTAAGATCTCAGACTTGGGTCTAACTCCTGACTGCTCATTTACAGCCGGAGGATCTTAGCAAGGCATTAAGCTCTCTGAGCCTTAATTTCTCCAACTGTAAAGCAGGGATAATTGACCTATCTCCACGGCCAGTGGTGGCAATTAAGTGAACTAAGACAGTTATGTGGTTGGCACAGTGCTTGACACAGACAAGTCACTCGATGAAAGATATCACTATTGTTAATGAAAAGTCTGACAATCTCTTTCTAGTCACCAGCCAGTCAAAACATTCCAAGAGCTCAATCCTTTCTAACTTCTAAGCCCATGCCACTTCTTTGCTATCCCCTGTCCCTTCACTCTGAGACCCTTCCCTCTCTCTGGCCCTCCCTCCTGCCCATGTGGGTTTTAGCACACCACATGCAGGGCTACTGGATCAAGGTAGCACTGTAGGTCCCGTATGTGTGCAGCACACCAGAAGTTAATCCATGTAATGAGAAATGCCACAGGCAATAACCCCTCTGGTGGATAGCTACAGCAAAAGTCACCTAGCGGCGACTGTTGGAAAGGACTCAACCAGCAGCTGCTGGGACAAACATAACCTCAGGAGAAAAAAGTTTTGGGAAACACACCAACAGAAGCAAACAAAATCATGTTCTAACTGGGTAGGGGCTATCTTGTCACTGGGTGAGCAAAACACAAGGTCATCTAGTGGATGGAAAACAGTGATTTCTAGTAAAGACCCAGGAGACATTTTGGACCATGAGAGATTCAGTATGAGGATTTGGTCCAGGGATTCTCAATTCTGACCAGGCCCTTCAGAGACTCCATCTTTTAGGCTCCACATGAATTTCTATAGACAGCCAGCTTTTCAAGGTCAGGGACTGCCTTTCTTGCATTGTGCTGCTGGCCCTGATGCAGGACTCACACAGCATGGCACTCAATAAATATTTGCTGGGTGAATGAATTTTACTGATTAACACTCATGAGTATATCCAATGGGATTAACCTCAGAAAGAAAACAGCCAAGAACAGGGAACTAGATCTGGTAGGGGGTGGTTGGGTAGCTCAAGACCACTAATATTGGAAAGTGGAAGACCAAATCTTATGGCTCCTGAATCATACTTGCAATTGTGTGAGGTGGGCCTTTGAGAGGGGACTTGAAGGAGACAAGTTTTCGTTTCATGGGTAGTAAAGTCCTTTTTTAAGAAAGTTCTCCGTAAACTCCAAATGTGCTTTTTGAGAGAGGAAAAGAGAGAACCTGCTCACCTCTAGTGTTTATGGGAATCTCTCCTGTCCTATGTAACTTTGGGGATGTCTGAATCGCCCAGGCCCCTCTCGAAAAGGATGGGCCTCTGACAGCCATGTTTGTGTAACACATGACCTGAACTCCTTGACCACAGTTAAGTGGACCAGAAATAGTTCACTGATTCAACCTTGAACTTTTGAACTGTGCCTCCCATTTTGGGGAGGAAAAGTATGTAAACCTGAAGTCAAGGAGCAGAGAGGCAGAAAGCGCTGTAGAGGGGACTGCATCTACTAATGGGGCCTGGCTGTTTGTTCTGCTTTGAGTGTAATATAAACACACACACACACACACACACACACACACACACACACACACACAGTCCTCCTAGCTAGCTAAATTAAGTTTCTGATATTTGTTATAAAATTATTTTCTTAATCATGAGTTCCTCTTCTACAAAATTCTAGGCTATGGATATATTCTTCTGTGTACCTTCTTAAAAACTGAAAATACAAGAGCGATAAAAGAATGTCAAATCACTAGTAAGAATAGTTAGAATAAGAAGGAATGGGGTATTAGTGGGGGGGAAAAGAAGAGGAATAAAGCAATGGCATAGCAGACCAAAAGAAAGGAAGAAAGGAAGGAAGATCAAGGAGAAGAAACTTTGGCCTCAAAAAAGGAAACTGAACTATGAAGAAAGCTGTCAGTTGGCTGACCAAGCTGACAAGTGCTTTACTGGCCCCCCAGAAGTGCTCATGTATGGAACTGAGGCTGGAAGAATTAGATGTGTTGGGTAGGGAGTTGGGGCAGGGGCTGAAGGCTAAGCTAAGCTGGTTGAGAAATTCAGAAAAGAGATCCTTCAGCCTTGCCTGCTAAGCTCCCCATCCTTCTGCTCCTCTGAACCAGGAAGGAAGTAAACTCAGTGGAAGTCAGAGACCTTAATCTTTTGCAGAAGACACACAAAGGAAAGACAAGGATGACACCCATCTCCTTGTAGCCCTAGAGGAAGTGATTCTGACATTTTTGGAGAGCCAAAATAATAAAAGGTAACTGTGCTGTCTCCACCTTTCATAATTTAAGATGAATAAAATGCCACCAACAGCATGTGGTTCATATTGTCTTATTTTAGTAAATATAAATTCAGTAAAGAAATTGTTAAAGTCAAGACAAACAGCTACTTCTCCCTTCTAAGTCAAGAGGGGCGTGGGGCCTGATGGCGTCTCATTCACTCTTGAGACTACTTCCTCCCTCCAGCAGAGGCCTTGTGGAGGGAAAAGGAATGTCAAGGCCTCTTTCTTGGGTCCTCTAGGCTGCTGAAGGGCTAGCCTCAGAGGAGATGCCAAAACATGGTAAGAGATAGGCAGCCAATGGGAATTTTCCAGTGGCCAGAGGATTTTTAAGAAGATGGATATTTGGTATATAATTTGTTTTAACTAGATGGGATTTTTATTTATTGAGCCATTAAGAAATAGCTACTTTCAAGTGAAGCATGCTCTCCATGTTCACTCAGTTCTTAACTTGTGTATTTCTGCATTATAAAACCACTCCATGACTCTGAACCTCCAACAAAGCTTGCTACTCACATATATACCATAGTGACCAACTTCAGGGAAACCCAGCAAAGCTACACTCCATGTCTGAGCTGGTCTGCAGGTGAAAGCACAGTAAAGGTAAAGAAGGTGAGATGCAGAGAGGTGAGCCCAGAAAACAGGGACTTGAGTCAGAGTGCCAAGCTTCTGGGAATTCACAGAAATTGAGGCAAAGGTGTGGTGCTCCCACAGGGTGTGGGTGAAGAGGCTGATTCATTGTAGCTAACTCATAAGAATAAAGCAAATCCAGCTAATGTGTGGCTTATAAAAACTTTATTTATTAGGACTTTTATTAGATTTACTAAGACTTTTATTGCAAACTCAGGCTCTCAACTTTAATTTCTCCTTAAGGTCTTAAGGTCACTAACTTGGGATCTCTCATTATAGGGCTTTTGTTTATTTTTAAAATGGCCCTCATGTTGATAATTCCCAGAGATATCGAGGGGCAAGAAGAGAGAGAAGAGTGAATACAGGCTTGCTTTGAGAAATTTAAATTTGTTACCTGCCTATCCCTCAAGGGGGCAGAAAAAGGTTAGAATAATCTTTTCTTCTCTTTACCACTAGATACAAATGGGTAAAGTAGACAAAGGTGAAGAAACCATCTCATTTTAATGCTTCAAACTCTAAAAGAAACCCCATTGTCTTTCCTCCTATGCTGAACACACAGCCTCTCAGAGTTCTTTAGTGGAGGAGCTGTTCTCCTGTCCCAAAGACTACATGAAATGTATCCTTGACCGCTTAGATGGAACCAACTGAGGCTCAAATACGTGGCTAGAAAACTATCTTTCTCTCCTCTCTGCTGCTCATCTTGGGGTGATTTTGATCCCTTAGTGACCCCAGAGTTGTCTAATACCTGCAAGTAGAAGAGGAGGCTTTAATAATTTCCACACCCTCCCCATCAGAAAGACCTCATAGCCTCTCAGGACCGATGAGGGCAGCCAGAGCAAACCAGTGTCCATTTGAAGAGAAGAAAGATTTGTGCTCCTTGCTCTTAAACTGGGTTAGGGTATATCATTGAACCAACATGCTCAGTGCCTACTATGCACCATGTGAAGTAGTTTACAGCTGCTTGTACATTCATTTAGCAACTCAAGACTTTTCATGACTAACAACTACTGTTTGCTTGGGTCAGTTTTAGTACTGGACTTTGGAATCCCTTGTCCTGGAAAATCCTTTAGTCTCAGGAAAACTGAAAGTTTGTCACTAACCCTGTGATGTGGTGGAGCAGAGTTTATATCTGCATCACATACATACAATGACCATTTGGCTTGGAGCATTTGAACGACTGAAGTGTGATCTTCTACTGCCCCATGGAGAATGGCAGGAATAAACTATCTCCATACACTAGGGAAAAATCTCAGCAGGCTTTGTGGTTCTCTAAGCCAGTGTGTCTGGAGCTGGGATCTGGAATGTATTATTAGGTACAGGTGAATTCTATTTGCATTTTTTATTTGGTGTTCTCGTTTTGATGATAGTTTTTAAAAGATTCATCTTATTAGATATAAGGGGTAACTTCCCTGTTCTTATAATTCAAAATTAGAAGACATTTTAATGGAATAAAATCTTAGTAATTAACAGACTATTTTTCAGACTAAGAATTTTGGCTCTCTGGGGCTCTACAAATGTATAAATGCATTTTCATGAGTTCACAAGACCTTATTAACCCTTTAAAAGGAATCCTTTTTGTACTCCAGCTTAAAAGACACAGCCTGAAATTTCCCACCTTTCTCTGGTTTCCCATTCTCTCTTCCCTGTTCACAGCTATGTCAAGGACAAGTCAGTAACATGACTAGTCTATGAACTGTAGGCTATGAAGGGAATTACTCAATGTACAAAAGTACTCAATGTACAAAAGTACTAAAGGATTCTATATTCTCTCTTCTTTGTTTCCAGTTAAAATCAATATCCCCTTAAGTGAACCAGAAACCACCACATAAAATAATATACAACATTCATGACCACTTCTGTGTTATACTCTGTGGCATCAATAAAAACTGATTCTTAGGCCTCCGTAAACCTTTAAACAGCAGGCACCCACTCTAAGCCGCTTTCTTCTTTTCTGGTTCAGGAGGGACCCAGATGCGGAGTAGGCTGAGGGGTGACAGAGGAAGATGCCAGAGACCATTTGAATACGTGTGAGGCATCAAGAACCTGCAAGGGAAGCAAAAGGTCTTCCCACTAGGCTTGCTTTCTCTGGATTTCTAATATTTCTACTCCCGAGCATGCACACACACGAGCTCTCCAAAGGACTCCTGGTTCATCCATCTCCTACACAGGCACATTTACTCTGGAAAAACACATGCTGTGATAGACTTGGTGCCAATGAGAGGATCTGTACAGGGCAACTGTGGGGTTAGGGGTGGCTTGGATGGACTTTGGGAGCATGTATGTCAGCTCTCATCCTGTAGGGATGCTGTCACTGCCCCTGATATTGTTTTAAGGTGTAGAGAATAAAATAACTGATTTTTTGCTCACAATATAGGATAGAAGCCAATTAAATACCATTTACTAGGCAGATCTGGAATACGCTGGGGATGAAATTATGTCCCTAGAAACAGTAAAGTCTCAAAAGAATAAAGTGTCACAATGGTGCTATTAAGATTCTCTTAAGATTGATAATTTTCAGTGTGCCTGGCAGAGTAGCAGTTAGGTCTGCTACCTCCCATCAAGTATAGCCCACATACATCCCAAGGACCTGGGTTCTCATCCTGGGGCCAGGAGGAACAACCAAGATGAACAACTAAATAAAAATGCTTTGTCCTCCTTTTTCTCCTGTCTGCCTGCATACTGGCCTTTGTTCCTGTCTGCACCTTTCCTTACAAAAAAAAAAAAAAGATGGATAATTTTCTTTGCATATGAACAAAAGCCTGATTTTTAATCAACCCAGAACTGATTCCTGCATTTACATAAGAAGACCTCGGGGGGCTTTGTTGAACTGGAGAAAGCTGCTCAGGGGTCTGAAAATCAGGATGCTGTTATGGGGCCTGGACAATTCTCTACCATTCCTTTCAGTTCAGGGAAGGAGAGAGAGTGGAGGTAATGTAGTAGGGAATTCAGTTTACTGAGCACAATGCCTCATGCCCATCATGGGTGTTATTGGTCCTTAAGGCAATGATTGCATGGCCTCTAGGAACTTGGAAATGAGGGGAAAATTCTGAGAATAAACCCATGAAATCAACACAAAACAGGTGAGAGATGAGGTCTCAAAGTTGACAGAGAAAGAGGGGGGCTCAGCCTGACTAAAGCTTCCTAGCAGAGCAGAGGGCCCGAGAGGCCAGGCCGGGTCAGCAGCAGTGGTTCCCCAGGTTGTGCCCTCGAGAACTCACGAGTCCTGCTGGCGTGGTCCACTCTGCTGTCCTGGCTGCTTCCCCTGTTCCCCGAGCCGGTCAGTTCCTGCTGTGGCTTGTCTGGCCACAGGCCCCAACGGACCTTTTGCAAGCCTGGAAGATGTCCCTTCTGCTCTCTTTTCCTTTGAGTATAACTGGGGATGGAAAGTCCAATGTGGATGGAATGGCAGTCTGTGGGCAAAAGAAGGGAGAGACGGTTACTGAAAATTGGCATTTCTCCTTAATATTGTCCAATTACAAGGACTGAGGCCACTGAAACAGAATGGAAGACAGAATTCTTGAACAGGGTCACTTCCTTGGAAGCATGGATTTAATAAAGCTCCATATATGACCAGTTCAAGGGAGCTGCTGGAAGGGAGACCTATGGTGCTACAGTTAGAATTCTGTTAGAATGAGCAGAACTTTCACCTACCCAGTTGTGCTCATCCAGGACAAAGATGACCACATATGGCTTAGGACACAAGGACCAGGAGACAGGCCCTCAGTGGGTCACAGATCTAGTGCCAAATGTCAAGCCACTGCCGCCTTTCAATTGTTATAGGAAAGCTGTGTGCATTTCTGTAGAGTCATGTTCACTACCAAGCAAGCACTACATAGATGAACTACTTATCAGAAAAGTGAGTTATTAAGGGTTTCTCAAAGATGTTTTGGTAAACTAGAATTTTCAAGAGCTAGAGATGCCAAGAACCGTAATTCAGAATTCCACTGAAAAATCCGACTGCTCTATAAAGGCCCCATTAGGGCTGTGCATGCAAAGGCTAAAGAAGAGAAAATGAACTTTGAAAGACTGTTAGATTGGAAAATTAGACTTTGTGTTCTTACATCAAGATATACATTAACCTGATATTTTTCTCTGGAAGAGAGGGCTGCTGCTTAGCTCAAATTCATGAAATTCAGATGCTAGGTGCTTGGGCATCTGTCAACTACAATATCACACAGAAACATTGTAGACATATGTTGGGGCCTTTTCGATATACGTGTGATTGCCTACTCTTTGGTGTAGACAGACTCTGTGTGAGTCTGCTCTGAGTGGTGCATTGCTCAGCACTGGGGAGTCAGGCCACCTGAATGTCGGTGTCCAAATCTTACAGCCTCAGCTCACTCACTTCTTCCCTCTGCTTGCTCTTCTGGACCCCTAGTCTCTCTTGGATTTATGAGGAACGTAAAATAGAGATGTTTATGAACCGCGGCCTCATTTCCTAACAGAATGGCTGTGCGCCTTCTTCCTTCTCTCCTCTTCTTCCATCGTGTGACTTCCCATGCTCTACATTGCATCTCTTAAATAAGCTGTAATTTGAGGTAAGCCATGGACATCAACATCTAGAGGTAAGTAGTTTCACTAACAGTAGGCATACCTGAGGCTTCCAATGACAAATTCCTATTATCCACCCTTGAAGCCAGGGATGGAAATGAGCAGCAGTAGATGTATCAGAAAGATTCCTACCCAAGAGTCAGCTGCCCTGGGTGCTCCCAGATTGTCCTTCACTTGCTTTATAGCCACGTACACCTGGGACTCTGTCCTCATCCATAACTTTGGGTTAAAAATTCTTTCTCTATGGCTGGTTTTTGTTGTTTTGTTTGTCTTTGTTTTTGAGAATAGAGAATGGGATTGTGTATGACAACATGATTATGAAATTATAAGGGGCTATCCACAGGCGGTATCCTTATTAAAGACATTTGGGGAAATGGCTGTCAGGGAAATACTTTCTCCCCTACATCTAACTTGTCCTGTATTTGGCTGGCTCCTCTTATAATCATCAGAGTGTGTCTGTGTAGTTGGTGAGACATGGGGAATGGCTAGCCCTCCCCTAAACATTCTTCTTTTCTTTGAGGGCTCCTCCTCTCACTGTGAACATCCTGTAGTTCGGTTCAGGACAATGCCTTCATTCTTCTTCATCCATAGCTCCAGAGTAGCTTTACACATTCCACAGTCTGGTGAGCATCCAGTGGGTTAAGAGGTTAGCATTTCCCTCTGAGTAGAGCTGCAGTAGTATTGGGGAGCAGCTGCTCTGGTTGCCTCGCTATAAGCCCTGTGACTGCTTCTCTGTAGAGTCTAGAATCCTTAGGGCCTCTGAGGCAGCAATTCTGAAGCAACAGAAATCCCCCCAATTCAATACCTGCTTGCATTGGTTTTAACTGAGCTGCCATTTCAAGAATCTATAAAATGTTGCTATTTGATATTTTTATGGGTTGGAGATCTTATAAAATTAGGTGTTTTTAATTCTGTGTTGATGAAGCTATGCTCTAATCCAGACAGGCAAAGTGCCAGTTTCCCATGTCCAGCCTGAACACGTGGTCCCTTTAAGACACAGTGAAAGCTGGTCTCATGGATCTAGAGGAGATACTGCAGGTGGGTCAGGGAAAGGTACCAGCTCTCTACATTCGTCAGCAAGAAGCATTGTTAGAAAGACACTGAAGGAATTCTCAGTCCCTCCTGAGATTTGCATCAAGTTCTCAAGGTGGCCTTACCTTCCTGATCCTGACATCGCTTCCTATAGTTAGCAGGATTCAGCTTCCCTACCCCAGCATTCTCCTCCTCTACCTTCATTCTGTAAAGTAAAAGATAAACACAGCCTCAAAATACATGACACAAAAGGGTAGGATTTCAAGGAGAAATGGTCAAATCCACACTTACAATGTGGGACTCTAATACAGGTGAAAAGTTAACATACATAAAATATATAGGATATAAGTATATAGCCACATATATACCCACATATATAAATCCTCAAACAAATGAAAAATACCTCTTTTTAAGTACAAATGGAACATTTACAAAGAAAGCACATGTATTAAGTTACCAAAAAGTCTTAGTAAATTTCCAATAATTTGTATCATATTTCTATAGTAAATAAAAATGTGTTTAGAAACTAAAAATAATTTATAATCATAGGTTTAATAGGAAACCACAATGGAAATTACCAAATATTCAGAACTCAACAGTTAAAAACTATTACATATTGAAATGTATGAGATACAACCTATTTAGAGGAAGGAAAGAAAAAAGGGAATGAGGGAGGAAGAAGAAAATATGTGTGGTAAACATTCAACTAAAGAACCTAGAAAAACTAAAAAAGAGAATAAAGAAAAAAGAATGTAAAAGATAAAAAGAAATAGAAAATGAGCATAGAAATGGTTAATAGATCCAAAACACAATTATTTGAAAAAAGCATTACAATAGGCAAGCCATGTAAGATTAATCAAGAAGAGAAATCACAAGTAAACAGCATTAGGAATTAAAAAACAACAAAACTAAAAATAAATGAGATGATTTAAAAATTATAAGTGATTTCCATGAAAAACTTCATGCTAATACATTTAATCTTAGATAAAATAATAACAGCTCCCAACGCAATGTGCCAGGCACAATTTTGAGTGCTCTGCTGGTCTAACTTAATTGAATCTTCTCAACAACCCTGTGAGGTAAGTAACATCATATTCCCATTTTACAGATGAGAAAAACTGAGGCAGAGAGTTTAGGTGACTGCTCAAACAGAGGAAGAAAGATTCAAATCCAGACAGTTGGTCTGTATGTGCTCCTATTTTGACAGGTGTTCATTCTTAGCCGTCAGGTAGACTTTCTTGATCAGTCACTGTCAGTGCCATATTAGTTGTTAAATATTTTGAATAGTCCCACTGGATGTAATTATTTGAAGAAATTAGGAGATGTCTGGGGGACAGAGGGGTATGTATAACACTGTGGAGCACAGTGCTAGTAGCTACCTGCCTGATGTCCATCCCACTTTCTGCCCTGATTTTGTTGAGAGCAGCATGTAGGCAACGAAAAATAATCAGATGTTCTTCAGAAATATCTGGCTACGGAGATAAAGGAAAAAAAAAACATGGGAAGAAATTCACTTCCTGAATACTCTCCAGAAGAAAGTTCCTTCATTTTCCTTCTTATTCCTTCCTGGATAGGGTTATCAGATTTAGCAAATAAAAACACAGTTTATCAGTTAAATTTGAATCGTATATGCAAAACAAGTAATTGTAGTATAACTATATCCTATGCAATGCTGGAGACTTACTTATTAAAAAAATTCATTGTTTACCTGAAATTCAAATATAACTGGGAAAACTGTATTTCATCTGGCAACCCTCTCTGGAGTGTAGATGTGATGCCTGGAAGAGCAGCAGCTATCTTGTCATGATGAGGATGAAAGTCACATGCTAACTATGGACATCAGGGAAGAAGGAGCCTGGGTCTTTAACGTCTTCACTGAGCCATTTTATCAGCACTGGACAGCCTACATGAGGCTTCTTGTTATGGAGAACAATTAAACTATTTACTTGTTTAAACTACTATAATTAACTTTTCTGTTACTTAAACCTCCACCTGGGTCATATGACAAGAGACTCTGAGCAAGTATTTACTGGGTAAATAAGATTGTTAGTTCTGTTAGTAAGGAAAAAAGGGAGAATTGGCACTGAGTATTCACCTAGCATTGTCTATTCCAGCCAACTTCTGTAACCTCCCCTTCTTATCCATTTTTAAAACACCATTTGTTTCAGGTAGGGGCAAAGGGCTCTTGATTCCTCTAAATATTGCCCCCAACTCCAAGCATAAGTTGTCGTTTGTCTAAACCATTCATGGTAATCTATGATCCTTGGCCAGTAACTGATCTTATCATGTAACCCTATCAAATCAAGGAGATTAAATGCAAGTCTACTGAGTAGAGCTTCCAGGAAAGCTTTTCCTAATAAAAAGTGACAGGCATATCTGGGATGCACATTTTGCCCTTTACCCTCCGCTTGTCCTGGCTAGACCTTGGACTTACAACTTCTAGATGAAGCAGCTATCTTGCAATAGTGATAGGACAGGTATGAACACCAAAGGGTACAGGCTATGGACCAAGCAGAAGGTTAGAATAAACCTGGGTTCCTGATACTATCAACTGAGCTCCAAACAGCTTATTTCCGGACCTCCTTTATGAGGGGGAACTATCTTATATATTTAAACAGGCAGCAAAGTTTGTATTGTTTTTAGCTGAACACCTTTTTTTTTAAAAGAAAGGAAGGGAATGGTATACCACATGGCTCAGTGGTTAAGTCTGTGATCTCTGGCATATTCCATGTAAAGCCCAATGACCACATAACCAGGATTTGTACCCTGCCTGCTAACATCTTCTAAAAAAAAAAGGAAAAGAACAGAGAAGAAAAAAAGGAGGAAGTGAAGGAAGAAGCATTTTTAAGGAAGGAAAAGGAGAAGGAATCACTTTTATTTATTTGCTTTATTTTGGTTGTTACCCCTGGCATGTGAATCCTGGTCCTTGAGTTTTACATAGTCTACATCCCAGTTGCCTGCTTAGTGCCTACGCCACCAGGGCTGTCCTGAAGGCCTTCTTAACTGATACATAATGGATTAAACTGTAAGAGCTCATATAGATGAACAGGATCTCTATGTATCAACATGTATAAATCTCAAAAACATCATATGTTACAAAAGCAAGTTGTAAAAATATACAAACTACATGATATTTATTCAAAACCTTAAAGCACACAAAGCACTATAGTATTGTTTATTATTACATTTATAAGTAATTAAAAACATAAAACTAAGCAGGGGAATGAGACACACTAACTTCAGCTTACTTCTAAGGAGACGTAAGGCTTACTGGTTTTTTTAACTGTATTTGATGTTTGGGATAAATATACATATGAATCAAATATGATAAAATATTGACATCTGTTAATTCTGGACAGTGACATATGAATGTCTCTCTTTAAGTTTGAAATATTTATTATTAAAAATGTAATGTTTTTTAAAAAAAGAAGAAAATCCTCAAAACTATGTAAATGAGTACTCTTCACAAAAACAACTGAGGAAGAAATATTCTCACACTTTGATATATCAAACATTATGAAATGTTAGAACATTAAACAGGAAGAAAAGAAAAATCCTAAAAACCTCTAGATTGAGAGAAACAGGAACAGGTCACGAATAAAAATCAGCCTACCATAAGACTTCTCGTCAGCAACTTGGATAATGAATGAGATAGGGCAAAACCTCCAAAATTCTGAGAGAATGTGATTTCTAACCTAACATTCTGTACTTGTCCAAACTAACAGTCAAGAGTGAGGGTAGGAGACATATTTGGACATGCAAGAATGCTTCTCCTTTGTAACTTCCTAGGAAGTCACTTCAGCATGTTACCACCATGAGCCAAGAAGGGGAAGACGATGGGATCCAGGAGAGAGTAAACCCCACAAGAAGAATAAAGGAAGGGCGTTCTGGACAAGACAGCTGTGCTAAGGCCGGAGACAGCAGTCAGTTCTCAAAAGAGCTAAAAGTAAGGTTTCAGAAGGAGTCACCCAAGGAAGAGACAAAATTAACCGATAAACTCCTTGAGAAAGTGACAAAGACAAAAAAAATTTTTTAAAAGAAGAAAATGATGATGATGATGATGATTAAGATGAAAGGCAATTAGAAACATTAGGGAAAAGTTAAAGCTACAAGAAATGTGAGCCTCCCACCCCCATACACCATAGCACAGGTGGCTAAGCGGCAGACTATAAAAGCCATGTACTTGGGTTCAATACCTGGGGATGGAAAAAAAATCAAAAATAAATGAATAAAAAAGAAATACATAAATTGAAAAAAAAAATCATTTGGCACCCCTGGTGACTCAGGTGCTTGCTAAGCTGGCAGCTAGGGTGTAGACGACATAAAGCCCTGGGACCCTGGTTTGCTACCTGGCTGAGAAAACAACCTAAGTAAATAAATTTTTAAAAAGTGCTTCCTCCCTTCCTTTTTTTCCTTCAAAAATGCTTCCTCCTCCTCTCCCTCCTTTCCTATCTTAAAAAAATAAATATTTTCAGCATTCAAACTGAACTACAGCTACACCAAATGTGGGACCAGGGAAAGAAGACCAAATAATAATGCGGTTTCTAAGGAGACTGCACAGAGTCTGGGCCAGGAGTTCAGACTTCAAGTAAACTTGCTAAAGTTTCTTTAATTTTCTCCTTGGCTACCTTTACCTTTTCCAGACTGAAGGGAAGAAAACAGTTCTGTGTTTATAAGATGATTGCCAAATTGTTTAAGTTGCCCTGATAATTACATAGTTTGACATGTCTAAAAAGAAAGAAAGAAAGAAATGTGATAATGACACATTCATGAGTATAAACACTGCTCTCTATATTGGGAGGATAAAGAAGAGAAGGTAGGTATGGTATAATTCACCTATTTGCTTTTTATTACATGTGCTAACTTTTAAATTACGGATATATATTCTTCTTTATTTTAAACATTTTAAGACATTAATTTAATGACATTGTACATCCACGTTTATTGCTTACCTTTTTATGTGATTGATATTTGGTTTTTTATCCTCCTCCCCAAGTGTCAACCCAGGTCCATGACTTTCACAGCCCATGCCTTAGCTGCCACAGAAGGGATTAAGTCATAATTTTTATTCCCTAAAAATTCATATTAAATCCTTTTGTTCAAAGTGAATCATGTTTAAAATGGGAGAACTATTAAACAAAGGCCACTTTAACACAATGATTCTTAAACCTGAGTTTGCATCACCCCGAGGACTGGTTAAAATGTAGACTGCTGGGCCCCATTCCAGAGTTTCTGATTCAGTAGCTCTGAGATATGAGGCCAGAGATTTGGCATTTACAACAAATTTCTGGTTGCTGCTGCTGCTGATGGGTAGGCACACTTTGAGCTTAGAAACTAAACAAAAGTGAATATAAAATGACAATACTGATGTAAATAGAGATGGAAACTACAGAACTATAGATGAATAGATATAAAATATAGTTAATATTCAGGTAAATGTGCACCTCCCAGTTTGGCATTAATTTAGGCCATTCCTTTCACACCACCTCTGTGCTGGGTCCCACTCCCACGTCTTCAGAGTTTGAGAGATACTCTCTTCCAGGAGTGTGCAAAAGTAGGAGAAGAACCCAAGCTGCCACAGGTCAGCTTTAAAGGAAGTCATCCACTTGAAGCAAAGTGTTGGCCTCTGGGTAGTTTAGATTAGCCACTGGTGTCAGAAGCAGCTGTACAGTCCATCATAAAATTTCCCAATCACAACCTAACCCACAAAATAGATGTCATATCTCCTGTATTTCATATAATATATAGTAATAGAATGACAGATATTTTGTTTTCATAATCTCATTTAATCCTGGCTAAAGTTCACTGAGGTGCGTAATTTTCACCCCATTTTACAAGTGAGGAAATTAAGTAATTTTTTTCTGGGTCACAGTCAGGTATGGAATTCTCTCTGATTTCCAAACCCAAGGAAAAAAGATGTGGGGTGGGGCAAAAGGAGAAGAAAGAAAAAAGTCAATTGAATTCATAAAAGATAGAGTCTGGTATGGGTTTCTGATGGCCTTCCACTTCTGGCTTCCAAGCCCATCCTGAGGTCTAGCTGAATTCTCATCAGCAAGACCTCTTATGGGCTTATAATAAACACCACCCTTTTTCTCTTTAGCTAGATTTAGTTGATTAGATTTACTTGCATCCCAAATGTATTAACCAGTACAACCATCCACTGCAAGCTGTTGTCAAAGAAATTGTGTTCTCGACAGCCCCTGGTATGCAGCAAAAGAAAGAACATGTAACAGTAGGTTTTCCTATACCAGTTCCTCCTCTACCCAACGAGCGCATCATTATTACCTCTCCATATTTAGATCACAAATTGTCTGAGTGCTGAACATGGCTTTACTGTGAGGATCAGACCAAATTCTCTTTTGTCTTAAGTCATTTAAGTGCCCCTTTTTCACCTTACTTGCCCCTGTCATCAGCCTGGAATCACATCTGGGATGATTGAGAATCCACACACTACCAACAAAATCAATGCCTTAAGCCCGTGAAGCTAAGTACCAGAGTACCACACCGGCACACAGTCACTCAGGGCCCTGCCCAAGCAGCCTTCATGTCCACTGCAGCAAGGAAGTGGTGGTACAGAGAGCTTCATGGATGGACAGCACATTTTGACCATCAAAAGTCTAATGGTTGAATCACTTGTCATTTATATCCCTTTCCCCTGCTTCAACCACAAGAGACCAATTCAGAACAAAAAAATCTACTTTGTTCTAGATATTTGCACTAGATACTTGAAACAAATAGAACAAGATATTTTAATTATTGGAGAAGGGCAAAACATAATAAATCTTTGTGATTAGACATTCATATCTCTGGAAGTTAACTAGAAAAAACGTGGTGCTGCATTCAGCGGTCAACCATTGGGAGCTTTTTCTCCTACCCCAGCTTTTAAACCATTGGCCTTATTATATCTAAGAACATGGGATCAGCTTAACATGGTATTCAGTGAACTCCTGTGATAGCCCAAAATATTTCAGAAAGGACCTGTCCAAAGACTCACCTGGATTGTTTTTTTAACTAAAATGAGAAGAATGATATGGAGACATCCTAGACTAGAAGCCAAGAGAAAGTCTCCCATCCCAATTCATGTGTTACGCATTGTTTTTGAGACTTGCTGACCCCACCCATGCATGACCCAGGAGAAGAAAGGTGAAAAGAACAAAATATCCTTAAGCAAACCACCTGTAATAAAATCAGGTACCTATCCAAAACCTAATAATCAAAATGTATAATGAAAGGCTGCCATATTCAGCTTCTTCTCCAAGATGTTACATTAATAGATATAACCTACTTTCTCAGTTTTCATGGAAGAGACAAGTCTTAAATGTCTTACTTCAGCTAATCTCAAAAATTTGGCAAAGACAACAGAAATGTATACACCTAGAAGAAAAAGTTTCTCAGTTCCATCAAAGATGGAAATTTTCATCAAAGAAAAAGGAACTAAACCACCATGATGTTAGAGAGAGTTTCCTGTCATTTCTGTTAATTTAGTGTAAGTTTTTATGGCACAGACTAGTGAACTCAAGCTCCAGAATCACTAATACAGTATAATTTTAAGGAAAGGCAAGTATCCAATGCTCGTTCGAAGGATTTAATACACTCCTCAGTATATAAAGCTTACTTGCAAATACTCTGCATTCATACTGTCAAGCAGTTTTCCTCATCTGCATAGCTTTGTCCACTACCTCTGAGGCTCCCAACTACAAGCTTACCTTCAGACTCTCAGCTCCGGAAACCAAGATCCAAATCTCAGGAAGGCCAGAGTCACTTGCTCTGTGGCTGGTGGGTGGCAAGAAGGACACTTTGTGATTTCTAGGCTGACTTGTATTTGGGGCATTGGAGATTGACTTGTGGGGCTCAGTAGCAGTCAGCCATGTGATTAGTGTGGGGGAAGGGGACTTCTGCAGGGTGAGGAACAGATGCCTGCTTGACTGAAAGACTAGGATAGTACAGAGTCTGAACACGATCACAGGCAGATGTCTTTGTTCTAAAACTCTTCTTGAATTTTAACTTGACAGTTAAGTTTCAATCTTGATTTTGGAATGCTGGTTTATCTCCCAGCATAGTTTTTAATCCCACTTTTTGGGGGGATCCTGGCATAGAGGGAGGTTAGAGTTAAAAGACACCTTAGATATGGTTCAGCCTCACCCCATTTCCACCCATTTTATAGATAGAGGGTGACACTTACAGGAGACTGCAGACGCCTGATCCTGGCAAAACATACTCGGGTGATCTGGCTGGTTGACACCCAAAATTATACCTCCCAGTGTGCACTGGTAGCTTAGAGATTGAGTCCATGGCCTCTGGTCAGCACATTCATCCTAAGCACTAGAGTTTGCTGCCTGGGGCAGAAGGAACCAAGATGAACAGTAATAAATTTAAA
Source organism: Solenodon paradoxus (assembly GCA_004363575.1). Classification (NCBI taxonomy): domain Eukaryota; kingdom Metazoa; phylum Chordata; class Mammalia; order Eulipotyphla; family Solenodontidae; genus Solenodon; species Solenodon paradoxus. The sequence goes on along the minus strand of RJWH01002791.1, from coordinate 180,660 downwards.
ATGCTTCTTTCTCTAACTTTCTGCCTGCCTGCTCATCTTCATTCCTGTCTGCACCTTTCCTAAAAAAAAAAAAGTATATATTTATGTATAGATATATACATATCCCTAGAATATATTCAACCTTTCGGTTCTTAGAGCTTTGAGAACTGCTAAAATGCTAATAATGAATTTTATTGTATTGCTAGTACCTAAAGTAGTCAGATTCAAATATGGCTTAGAAATTGTGGCAGTTTATACTTGGGGTCAATGACTCGTATAAACATGTGCAGTGATGTTTATATATCTCTAGCATAATCCTCATAAAATACTCCAAGGTGATCTTTTTGGAAGGACTGAAGAGATCTTGGATCTCAAAGATCCTGAAGATTTCTAAAGACAGAGCCATGTGAGTAGCATTCTACTTCACATCACCCTCCTTATTCAGATTGCCTGTGCAGGCTGCCTACTAACAAAAAGGGAGGTGACGGCAGAAAAGGCAGAGGAGGAAGTGGTAAGTGAAATGGTACAAGTGGCAGTATAGCAGTTGAGCATAAATGGAGATTACAGAGGTGCAGATGGGAGTAACAAGGTAGAGAAAGGTGGTGGGGGTTCATAGAGTAGATGAGGGGTAGATGGAGGTGGTGGAGGCAGTGAGGGCGATAACATAAGGATTGAGAACACCTGCCTAATGATGAAACAGGAGACTCTTCTTACTGTTATGCTGACGACCCTGGATGACCCTGACCAACTATAATTACAAGCCTAAAATGGCAAAACCTTGACATTAGGAATCTGCAGAACCTTAATTTGGCCCCAGAGCTGAGTGACCATGAGACAATCACTTCACCTCTCTGGGCTTCGGTTTTCTTGGAGCAGAGTTTGTACTTAATAAATGGGGGCTTGTTAGGAAAACTCATTTATCTCTCTCCAAACAATTTGCCCTTCCCTATAAAGTAGGAGCTTTTGAACTTTCTAAAGTCTTGAGAAAAGTGCTCTCCACCTCCTCTACCTCCTCATTCCTACCTAGAAGATGATGAGTGGCTTGTGTGCTTAGTGAGTTTGGAAGAACAAAATGGGTAGGTGTTATCACTCAGATACTTCTCAGAACTAACTTCTCCAGAGTAATTTGAGCATCTCTTCTTGCTCTCCCATTTACACAGTAAACTTCCCAGGGCAGATTCCTGCACTGCAAGACAGAGAGTCTCTTGTCCTGGGTAGAAAAGTTTGAATCTAGGGGAAAGAATTAGGAAGCCTGACCGTGGTTGTACATTCGAAAATAAATTTTCCAATCAGCTTTATTTGTTTTAGAGTTATTTCAATTTCTAGTTGTTTGACTTCTCTCTCTTATTTCTCATGTGATTCCAAGCATAGAGGGGAAAGTTCAAATTCTAATGCTAATGAATCAGTAAAAAGGTCTGCATAGAGTTGATCAGACTAAAGTATCTCTAAGCTTCCTTCCAGCTCTCACATTCTGTGATTCTGTATGTCTATGGCTCTGAAGCAGAACACGTATTCATGAAACTAGGCCAAATGTCGTGACTCTTACTGGACAAATTCCCAATCTCTGACTCTTCCTTCCTGCTTGTCAACCCAATGAAAACCTGAAGTCTTCGAACATCCTCCTCTTTCCCCCTACACCAGCTCTCCTCTGGTCTGGACCCTATGATGAACCCTTCTCACTCCTCCCTCTTTGGTACCTATCAACTCTTATTTCTGCTTTGCCAATCTCTTGGTCTAAATCAGCCCACCCAGTAGCTTTCTCTTCCTGTAATAAATTCTCTTTTATCTATGGAAGGTCTGTTTTAGGGATGAGAACAAAGACAGTATACAAAGGGGGCAGAGGGGTGTGTCTGTGTGTGTGTGTGTGTGTGTGTGTGAGAGAGAGAGAGAGAGAGACAGAGACAGAGACAGAGACAGAGCACAGAGACAGAGATAGAGACAGAGAGATATCAAGAGACATAGTCCCATGGTCCTGTGGCAAACTCCATCCTTACATGTCCCTCTGGTTTACTTGCGTGAGCCAAAAAAAATGTTGAGAGATCTAGCCATCCCTCTTCTCTTCTCAGTTTCTTCTGGCCTTGTTCACATTACTTCAAGTAGACTGGTTTGCCCAGCTGGCTTCAAGCATTGAGATAAGGGCTTGGAGGCTTTCAGTCCCACCCTCTACCAGAGTGGTAAGAGCGAAGACCTCTACAGTGGCTTAGGGAGGAAGGAAAAGATTGGACCCAGTGGTTCTCCATCAGAAGTGCTTTTCCTTCCAGGAGACATTTGGCAATGTCTGGAGACAATTTTGGTTGTCACACAAAATGCGGAACAGAATTGGCTTCTGGTAGGCAGAGATCATGGATACTGCTAATATCCTACAATGCTCAAGAATCCCCTCACAAGCAAGAATTAGCTGCCTCGCTGTCCATAGTGACAAAGTTGAGAAATCCTGGATCAAACTGTTCAGTCCCTTCTGTTTCTAAACTCCTCTAAGTTAAGCCCAGAGCACTGCACACGGGCTCACCTAAATCATGGGCTTTATAAGGAGGGAGGAGGGGCAAAGATTCTTAGTGATTTCAGCTTTTGGCCTCTGTGATTTATTTTAGTGAACTGGCAGACAGTGTGGCTACTGAACTCCGACCTGGTTTCAACATATGGCAGTATTTACACAGGTTTGACACAGCCCCTGGCATGGGATTAAAATTTCCACAAAGATATAGTGAGCTTCCTACCCTGGAAAGGCTAGCAAGGGTCAGACTCTTGTGTCAGTACGAAAAAGAATTCATTTGGGGGCCTTGGTAGGCATATCTAGAATTTTTACCAACAAGAAATTCCCAAAAAGCTATGCAAAACTCACTCCAGTATGTGTAATTTTGGCTCTCAGATTGTTTATCTCAAACTTTGATGGGTGGTACAAGATTGGCTTCCCCAGATTCTTGTTGCCTTTAGCTACTTTTGAACTGTATCCAAGGTTGAAGAGGGAACATACTGTGATGGTGTAAAGACCATAGAGGAGGGTGAAAGAGATGAGAGATAACTTAAAGAGAAGCTGAGCCAAAGAGGTCAGGCTTGGATTATGCAGTGAGTGGACCCTCTCCCTTCCCATCTCTGTCTACTCGCAGACCACATTGTAACCTGCTGGCAGCAATAACACAAACCTAAGCTCACCCTGCACCAGCCACACTCAAGTCCTGCTGTTCCTCTAACACCCCAGGCTTGTTCCCACCTCAGAACTTTTGCATTCACTGCTTTCCTGAAACTTCAGCATGACTTGCTCCCTCATGTATTCAGCTCTCTGGTCAATGTCATCTACCCAAGAAGGCCCTCCATGGCACGCCTTGCTGGAGTAGTGGTGTGGTCGGCTGCCTCCAGATGAAGTGCAGTCCACATACATCCCAAGGATCTGGGTTCATGATCCAGGACCAGGGGGGAACACCCAAGATGTACAACTAAACTGAAAATAAATTTGAAAATGCCTCTTCCTTCCATCTCTTCCTGCTTGCCTGCCTGCTCACTTTCATTCCTGCCTGCACCTTTCCTTAGTTAAAAAAAAGAAAAAGGATCTTCATAGCCAGTCTTTCTAAAATGTCCCTTTCAGTCCTTAGTTTTACCTTCTTTTCTAGATGGCATTTCTGTCCAAAACCATATTCCAGGTTTTCCCCTGATATCTGAAAGTAGAGAATTCCTATGAAACTTTTTATAATCTGAAATGACATAAAGCAAAGAAGCAATTGCTATTAATTTATAATGAAAAATTTTTTAGCATTCCTGGACCTAAAAAATACTCTACCAAATCATACCAAATAGCACATAAAACCTAAAACCACACCAACACTAACACAGAGTAAAAGCAGAAATGATATGACAAACACAGCCTGTATAAAGCAGGGTAGGGAGCTTGGCTTGCTGTTTGGAGTACTTACTGCCTCTAGACTGTCTACAGCAAAATGAATGTTAAATGCTAGTTTCACTTCCCCCCTTTTGTCATAAAAGCAAAAATCCTCTTCATATTTCTTTCTAGTTAAAGTATGTACTAAGGCAGGTCTCAACATAAAAGCAAAGTAGCATAACATGAAAAGTATGCTTACTTTCAAAAGTAAGGGATACTCAGTTATAAATTCATTGTCAGTTCCTCTGTGTGAGAGGGAATTTATCTTATGCAGTAATAGATATATCCCTGATACCTAGAATAGAGGTTTATAAAAAGTTGGGTTCACATTCTGACTCTAGTCATTGGGATTTTGGGAAAGTTACCTGTCTTTAATTTTCCCTTCAATTTCTTTGACTAACAAATGGGAACAATAATCATATCTACCCCAAGGGTTGTTCTGAAAAAATGATTGGATTAACATATAGGTCAGTGCCTGGCCCACAAGAAATAATTATTACTAACTCATAATATTATAATTATTAACTTCCAAGGAAGCTCATGATGAGTCTGAGGCAGTGGGAAGCAGCAGCTTGGAAGAGTGGGGCAGTCTGTTACTTCTCTGAGAACCAACATTCACGTGCAAGCACTGAATTAGGGTTATTTTCTCTCTGCTGCCCTCTAAAGACCCAGGCGAGGCTGGCAAAAGCTGATTGTGTGGGCATATCCTGGTGGCTAAGGGGTTAAGCCAGTGCTTAGAGAACGGTGCACATACAGCCCCAAGGACCCAGGTCCATGGCCAGGGATGGAGGATGGAAGGGAACTAAAATGAGCAACTAAATAAAATGCTTCTTCTTCCTCTCACTTCTACTGTAATTGACCCTGTTTATATAAAAATTGTAAATGAACATACCTTTGGATAGCAGCAATTCTTTGTGTAGAAAGTTATTTTCAAATACACACTCAACTGTGGACAAAAGCATAAGTGTAGTTTGGAGCAATTACTGACCTCTCTGCACTATGTCAGAGGGTAATCATGGGAATCAATAAAACCGGAAAGGATGGCAAAAGGGCCCGGCACATAGTAAGTGCTCAATAAATACTGGCTGCTATTATTACAGCATTGTTTGTGTCAGCAAAACATTGGAAATGACCTGAATGGACAGAAAGTAAGTTTTATCTATACTTTGAAAAACTGTGAAGCCTTTTAAAAAAGTGAGAGCAACTTTAAACAGCTGTGGGATGATCGCCTAGAAATAGTGTTCATTGGAGTAGAAACAACTTGCAGGGAGTGCTGTGGTTACCACGTTTGTGTGGCTGTGCTGGCAGTGCACAGTCTCTCCAGGGAAGAAGTCACGAGAAACCGGTTACAGTAATGCTCCCTGGGAGGGGACTTGGAAGGCTCGGGGCCACTGTATAACCTCTTGTGCATCTTATACCCACCATAAAGATGTATTCATGATTCAAACAATTTTAAAGATTCCACTTTGGGGTATAAACCCCAAAAATCTAAAACAGGAACTTGAACAGTGCTTGTATGCCAATGTGCACAGCCATAATTACTCACCAGAACCAAAAAGTAGAGACAACCCAAATGTTCATCAGTAGATGAATGGATTAACAGTATGTGACATATCCATGCAATGTAATGTTATTTTGCTTTAAAAGGAAGGAGGCACAGTCTGGTGGAGTAACAGGTTAGCTGCCTCCGGACAAGCACAGTTCATGTATATCCCAGGGACCCAGGTTCTCATCCTGGATCCAGTGGGAACAACCAATGTTTACAACTAATAAAAATAAAAACAAATGTTTCTTCCTTGTCTCTCTTCCTGCCTGCCTGCCTACTCACCTTCATTCCCGCCTGCACCTTTATAAATAAATACATACAATGGAAGGAAATTCTGACATATCTACAACATGGATAGAACTCAAGGAAATAACACGAAGTGAAATAAATCAATCACAAAAGGACTCCTGTGCTGATACCATGCCAGGCACAAAGCAGGTGGGTAACAATTTCTGATTCCGTTAATTGACTCTTCCTAAAGTGAAAGCCTGTGTTCTAAGAAGACTGATATGAAATGGTGTCGCAGCTTGCATAGACTTGGTACAAAAGGGGCAGAGGTGAAGTAGATGTGGATGGTCATTTTCTATTTCTCTGTTCTTGCTCTGGATTAAGGAGAGGAAGGCTAAGACACAAGAAGAGGGTGCCATGAGACCTAGCTTCCATCCTATGATACCAGAAGTAAGCAGTGCAGTGTCTTATTAGGTCCTGAAGCAAGCTGAATTAATTGTTGTGTTGGAGAATCTTAAAGAATCATTGTCTTCAATATTTAAATCTAAAATCAAATTATGCACTTCTGTGATAATAAAGTAGCAAAGCAGCACAGAGTCTTATCTATAGATAAGAAAGTAGAAGTAGAGCTCATGTAGCTGAAGAAGCATAGTTTTCTGCAGAAGAAAGTTTAGAAAAGGAAACCTAAGACCAGTAGATTCTGGTCTGGGGAATGGTAACATTGGAGAACACACTCTACAGTCCATCCATTGCTTGTGATGACATCATTCCCGCTAAAGTATCTGCTTTGTTGTCCCAGTCACCATCTCTGTTCATAGAGCAAAAAGGTAAAAAGAGAAAAAGGGTGTCTCCGTTATTAAGTCTAAGTGTTGATTATGACCTCTCTGAGATGATGAATTTGACTGTAGAAGAAAGGGAAGGCATCAGTAAAGCAATTTACAGAGCACCTTCAACAGGTAGGGAAAGATGACTCTCCTTAGATGGGACCCCCAAAATAAACTTGGGATGGGAGGAGAAAACTCATAGTTGGTGGGTCTTGAGAGTACTCTGAGAGCTCATGAGTTCATGGCTCAGTTCTAAATCCTAGGATGCACCTTAGAGAAAGGGTAAAACTTTCTTAGGGTCAGAAAGATACAAAGCTAATAAGGTTTCTCAGAATTTCATCAAGGGTTGGGTGACCTTACTCTGGAAGTTGGCTTTCTTTGGAAAGGCAACTTATCTCCAGGGATCCTAATACTCAAGAACTATATGAAGGAAAAAAAAAAAAAATTACATGAAGGGAAGAGATGTGAACCAGCTCCCTGACTTCTTATGCATCTCTTCTTTCTCATTTCCTACAAAGCCCAAGAAATAGATCCAAAGTAAAAAGGATTCTGGTCAGAAAAGATTTCTGATCCATAAGCTTAGCTGAAGCCTGCTGTTTAAGTCTCAGGTTTCCTGGACTCTTCGGAGCTTCCAAGATGATGATACAAATAAACTGCATTGAACTGGAAGAAGAGTGAAGTAAGCAAGGACCAACCACTGTGACTTCTATGATGAAGAGCATGGATTCGTGAGCAGTTAGATCCCCTCTTAATCCATGCAGAGAAGGTAACTAGGTAGAGACACCAGCCCCTCACCATCGAAGTCTGACAGTGCCCAGATGCACATGTGCATGGACATACCCCTCTCCCAAGGCTGGGACAGGGGGACATAGAATAGCAACACTACAAGACAAACTTCTCATTATCTTACTTGTCCATTACTATGTTGGAATAGTTATAGATGAATTTAAACAATCAGGTTGCCTCTTATCGTTGCTTTTTAAGTCCTGCCCAGGCCTTTAGCAAAAAGTAAGAAAATTCTCACCTGTCTGTTGGTGGGCTGGGGATTCCCACCTGTACTACTCGGTTTGTTCACTTATAGCTCCAAACCAGAGCCTACACCAAGCCGTTCCTCTATATGCTGAAAATCCAGTCTACTCACCCCCAGTGGTGGCCAGTTGCTCCGGGATCCTTGAATTTGCTCACTGTAGGGTGGCCCTGGCATTTGAAACCCACCCACCTCTACTTTTTTCTGCCTTTGCTATTAACATAGCCTCTCCTCTATGCTTCACCAACCAATTTCAGAACCAAGACATCTTTGTCTATTACAGGCACTGTAAAAGTAACATTAATTTTAAATTTTTTAATCTAATATCTGTGTCTTCCATTATTTTCATTGGCTTATCTAATCAGCATGTCCTAGGGAGGTTTATTACTGCCTGTTTAGCTTGTCCAAGCACAACAGAGCCAGCTGAGGCATTTACCCAAAGAGAATCAGCTCCTTTAAAATATACAACACTCAGGAAAATGCCACACCTTTTGTTTTTTCTCCATAGGCTTGAGATTAAGGAGAGTGTTCCACATCTTGCTGTCCCTTCAGCTCTGCAAACCCCAAATCTTGACTCTTCAGAAAAGGATACAGAGAAGGGATTTGAACAAACCAAGTTCTACAAGAAAAAAAATTGTATACTTTGAGTTTTCTAAGTTGCATGCTAATTTATTTTTGTTCATTCATTTTCTGTAAGTAGGAAAGATATGATGGGGAGGAATAAATGGAAAAGAGGAAGTTTGGAGGGAGGCAAAAAGGGATCATCAGTAAGTGGGAAGTGAGGGGAAAAGAAAGAAATGCAGTGGGGGACACATGGCATGGGGTAGGAGAGTCTCCAGCAGTTGATGCACCTCTGGGCACCAAGCACTTCCCTCATTTAACTGTTCCAGTAGTCCAAGGAGGAGAGCATGCTTCTCCACAGTGAAATCTTGCAGATCTAGGAACCCAGGCTCAGAGAATCTAATACTTGCCCATGGACTCTGAGACACAGGAAGAACAGGAGTTGGAGGCTCTATTTTAAAATAAACACCACCTCTCTCCTACAGTCCCTTCTGAGAATTCTCCGTCTTCAGACTCCAAATTTCAGGATAGAAATTTTATCTTCTGGTTTAAAGTCATGTTATTCCCAGATCACATAGGAAAAGTCATACCCTTGGACCTAGGACCTGCTTGCAGCAGATCAGTAGAAAGATGTATGTCAGAGGCCATGGCTATGCTATAACATTGACCCTACATCCCAGTTTCTCGTAATAATCCATAGAATCAAGGACTGACAAGAGTAGGTTGACCAACTCTCCCAGTTTGCCTGAGACTCTCCTGCTTTTAACACTGACAGACCCATGACCAGGGAAACTCCTGAGTCCTGTGCATGTTAGGACAGCCTAGTCCAGAAGACAGTCTGAGGCCTCAGAGTACTTCTAGCAGATGAGGTATTAAACAAATTCACATGCAGAAGTGTGTGAGGGACCCCAACAAAGAAGCACGAATGGAGGGAGGGGTTCAGTACTTGGAGGATTAATTAATTCCACAAATGTTCATTGCTTACCTTCTAAGGGGAGTCCTAGCCTAGGCCTTGTGTGGCGAAAACCGCCTTTGGAGGAACATGAAGAAGTAGGATAGGGGGAGGATTCGGAACAACAGAATTACAAGGGGTTTTTGAAGAAAACAGGAAAAGCCATGTGAATAAAGCCCTGAGAGCTGGAACAGCACAGTGTATCTCTGCCACTGAGGAGTGGTTTCCCTGGTACCGTGCACATTTGGGGAGCAAAATGTTTGGACCTATAAAGATAGACTGAACCAATCTAGGAAGAGGAATAAACACTAATAAACATGTCTAAACTCATAGAGGTGTGGAACAAAACTTTGTATGAGAACAGAATAACTGGCTTCACAGTGGATTGCAGCACAGGTAGAAAGACCATTTGGAACTCAATCTATAGCCACAACTCTAAAAGCAAGGGATAGCGGGGCATGAAGTTCTGGGCTTTCCAGTAGCTCCAATTCAGAAGGTGAAAAGGATGCAGGAAGAGCGGATCCAAGGATCTGCCACAGTGTTTCTAAGTCTTTCACAATTTAACAAAGTTACATTTGGTTTTACAATGGACAACTGTGCATTTGTTCCATAATGGGGAACTTAAGTGGGGAAGAGGTAAGAGACATCACTTTGCCTAACTGCCCAAGCCTAGTCCCTTTGGTGCTGGCTGTGAACTGGTTCTGGAAGATCTTGGTAGCCCCACATGAACCATGTACCAGAGTAGGCTGGAGAACTTCTCTGCAAAAAGAAAGATGCTGAGTACCAGGTCTTAAGGAATCTATGTTACGCCCTTCCCTATTTTCCAATACTACTTTGGACATTTTGTTTTCTTTTGTTGTTTTTTTTTTTTAAGTAATTTCGATTAATTTAGGAGGAAAGACAAGTAAATGTAAGCATTCAGGTCATTATCTTTAATGAGTTTATTTCTGGTAAGGTTGAATTTGTTTCCATTTAGTATTGAACAACTGTACTTTTTGTGAATTGCTCTTCATATGCATGTTTGTGTTGGTGTGTCTATTATTAGAGTTCTTGACCATATATTGTAACTATTTTTATATTTGGCTTTACTCATTCAAGCTTGTTTAATGTCTTTTTCTTTAGAGGAGGGAAGTGTGTATATTTTAGTGAATTCAAATGTATCCACATTTCCTTTAAGGTTTCTATTTTTGTTGTCAATCTCAGAAACAGTTTAACTGTCCCCAAGTTTACATCACCTGTATTTTCTTATAGCTCTTCTCTGTCTTGTTTTTTATATTTAAATACTTAATATCTCTAGACTCTAAGTTGGTATATGGTACAAGGAAGGATTTAATTTTATTATTCTTCCCAAATGTTTCCTAGTTGTTGGTAAAATTATGTACCCACTACCCACTGGTTTGAGATGCTTCCTTTATCACATTATAACGTGCCTGCATGCTGAGTTGTGTTCAGCCAACCATGCTGACTGAATGTTCTATACTCAGTCTCCTTTTCTTACCAGTCCCTTCCCGCTCGGACCACTGTGTTCTGCTTTTTGGTCCCACTGCGCCACAAACATTGCTCTGGCAAAGCTCATCATCAGACTCTAACTGCCAATGTCTGTGGTCTTCTCTTGGTAGAACTCTATTACATTTTATATTATTGATAAAATTCTTGCCTTCTTGAAACCTCCTCTTTTGGGATGGATTTTCTTTCAGCATCCTTTGGGACTTCTGGATCATTAGGTATGTGAATGTATACCTTTGCTAAATAATACCACATTGTTTTCCTGAGGGACTGCAGTACTTCACACACCTCCCAGCAGTGTGTAGTAGTCTAGTTGGACTATTTAAGGACAAGATTTGGTAGATACTCTCAGCCTTGGCTCTCTGCAATTCCTCAGCTATTTGTACCTTCTCCCCACAAGCCTCTCTCCCATGAGCTTCAGTCCTGCCGCCAACCTAAGTCAACCTCAACCCCATCACCAACACCACTCTTCCCCCAACACAAATTAAGAACTACAAACAACATCCTAAAACATTGCTTTTGCATTTTGTTCCTGGCTTAAAATCACCAATGACTTCCCATGGCAGTCCACTGAGCTCCTTGGATGGGCATCCAATGCCTTCCCCTACCTCATTCTTTCCAAGGTTTATCTCCCCACACTCTCCCACAGGGCACACCTGAATCCAGCCAAGAGGCCTATTCTGCTGGTGGGGATGGAGACCAGTACAGTCATCCTTCAAAAATAACGTGTGATTATTTGCTAAAGATGAAAATACACATATCAAATGACCAAGCAATTTCACTTTTGTACATGTGTACCAGAGTACTAGAACAGGATGCTCATGTGGCATGGTTTGTAGGTGCACAAATTTGGAAGCAACCCAAGTGTCCATCAAGAGTAGAGTGGATGGTGGAGGACAGGGTATACTGACATATATTTTAGAAACAGGGAACTTGCACATATGGAGAACCTACACATAGAAGTTTATATTAATTTGTAAAACAAAGTTGCCTCAATAAAATACTTAAAAAACAAAAAAGTAGAGTGGATAAGTAAATTCCAGTCTCTGTACCCTTCTTCATTCTGTCCCTAGGGTCAGTGGACATGTTACTTTTTCAGACATGTTTGTTTTAAAAGCACAGCTATGTACTTCACAAAAAAAGAGAGGATGTTTTTTGAAAAAAAAATGAACTTAAGAGTATCATTATGTCACTATGTAGAAAGATTCTACAAATTGTGGTAATGTTTTATTCCGTTAATCAAATGGCTCTTTTTAAAAATTTGCTTAAAAATTTACATACAATAAAATCCATTTCTCTTTGATGTTCAGTTTTATGAATGTTAACAGATGCGTGGTCTATCCTTCGCTTGTTTTTCACAAGAGTACCGAGGTGGGCATTTTGTTCACTGGGGCTTTGGAAAACAAATTTTCTTTCGTAGCTTGGTAGGCAAGTTGTGTTTATTCCGTGAGTTCATGAAAGTTCAGTTACATCTGTTGGTCCTTGCTAAGTTGTTTGGGTAGGTCCTGGGCAGCCAGCCCTGGGATGATCCTTTCCTCTAAGATCAAAAGGGTCAGCCTAGAAATAACTGCATGACATCCTATCAAGAGACCAATCACTCTCTTGCCCACTATTTCACCTGTTCCCATCCCAGTTGCTATGACGTTTCAACTTCACTGTGCTACTTCACAAAAAAGGGATGCTAGACCTCACCAAATGGAGAACTTCATGGATGGTCTCTCTGGGATGGGGAGGTATTAGTTTTTCCTAAAAATGGATGCTGTTACAATTAATCAGAGGAACACATTTTGAGAATAACTTCTCTAAATCTCAGTTATAGGAAATGTGGAAGGTAGAGGAATCTATTAACAATGTGAAGATGTATTTTTTTTAAATCTAGACTCTGGTGCATCCTGATGGCTCAGGTACTAAGCTGGTGGCCAAGATGTAGACCACGTAAAACCCAAGGAGCCCAGGTTCACAAGTAGGGGTCAGGGAGGAACCACCATAAATAAATAAAAGTCCTTACTTTCGCTTCCTGCCTCTTTTTAATAAAAAGTCAGGCTCTAAGAAATAGTTCCTTCAACAAATAAATTATAGAGAAAAGCAAGAAATAAAGAACCCAGAAATTAAAGACTTAATAAGCATGGAGAACACAGACACAATAGCAGTGCAGTCAGAGTACAAGAGTACTCACATCATGAGGCTGATGTCAATCAATATCTGCCAGATTTTACCCCAGGGGTCCAATGGAAGCTATAGGCTGAAATTCAGGTCAGACTGCTTAGACTTGTCACATCCAAATTATCGCAAAGGGGAAGACTGCCTTTATCAACACAAGTACAAAATATCAGCAGTGTTTTTGTTCAACACTAGAACAATACCCTGGCATTTGGTAAGGAGACAGTGATATATTCCAACTACTACTTTGTAATCTGGTTCCAAGATGATATGGGGCATAGTGCTTTCATTGGCATTTGCTTCGTAGATCAGAGTGATGCCTTTGTCTTTAATCCCTTTGCAAAATCACTTCAAATGGAAAAGCAAGTCTCTTAGATATCAAAAAAAAGTCTTGGGAAATGGACACATCAAGTTGAATCTCGGTTTCAAGTTGAGCAATGAGAACATTATACCAAGACTGACATGTTTCTAAGCCCAGGACTACAAAGGACTGGAAGCATATGTCACTATTCTTCCTCTATTCTCCAAGGTTGCCATCAGCAATCATGTCACCCTACCACTCATTCCAATCTGGCCACAGAAGCAGTGATGTATATTTCCTTTTAGGTGTGGGATTCTCTTGTTCTTGTCCTGGCACGAGCTCTAGTCTCTGAGCAAAGTCTTGGGTAGACTTCAGAACTGCATCCAGCCCTGTTCAGAATTTGACAGCACAGATATCCAACTCAGTCCAGGACTGAATAGGATAGGCAGGACATCAAGACTTGAAGAATAAAAGTGACTTTGAAGACTGGAGACAGGGACAGAGAATCCACCTCTGAGGGGGAAAAAATGGAGAAGGTACAGAAGGTAGACTTGGTAAAAGAGACCTTTTTTCTAAAGAATTACAATGTCTGAGTTTGGGGGTGACCAAAATCCTCCCAGGGAGCCAACTGATATTCTTGAAGACCTTGTCAAGATACTTCATCGATGAAATAACTCACAAGGCAATGTCAACTGAAAGACAAGGGGGGAGTACCAATTATTATCAAGATCTTATCTTTTTGATTTGAAAGGATCCAGGGAAGTTGGCTAAAGTTAAAGATTTTCTTACTTTAATGAAGAATTAAGGCACGCTAGAAAATTATTTGATAAAGCCTACTATGGATATTGATAGGTTTTGTAATTTCTGCCATTTCATGATCTTCTGGGGCAACCATATGTAGTATTGAATACTTTCCACAGGAGGGTCCTGGTATTTAACCACGTAAAGGAAAGATAAACACAAAATTTTCATGTGTTTCATTTTAGAATATTTGATATTTTAATTCCTTCCTGTGTACTATTGTACTTGAATGACCGCACCAAATTAAAGGAGTCATGCAGTTCCTTCTGACTTTTGACTATTAAATGGTGTAGTGCAGGCCATACTGTTTTACATGTGAAATCTAAATGTCACTTTCAACCTATGATGGCTGAAATGTGTTTCATGTATTCTTGTTTTTAGACAGCAGTAATATAATAGAAAACTAAAGACTGTAAACTGGCTTATATTACTCTATGCCTGTATGTTACTGTAAGCAGAAGATGGTATAAAGACAGTCTTTGGCAAGAACGTTTATCTGTCTTAAAGACAATGTTTCAATATACTTTTCTTCGGGTAGCAAGTGATTTGGGGGAAAACTAAATTTCATATGAATGCTTCAATGTTTTAAGACTTTTAAATAAAAAAACTTTGAGGCTTGGGACACACTCTTGTGGCTGAGGCAGCTGAGATGCTAGCATGCAGACCACTTAAAGCCTAAGGCCAGGGTGAACAACTCAAAACTCAATAAAGATGTCGCTTCCTCCTCTTCCTTTCTTCTTGTATCTCTCAAAAAAA